>JAHWXV010244759.1:0-17951 GCA_024586415.1 Phrixothrix hirtus | reverse complement strand
GATAAGTGAAATAGATGTTAGTCAAACCCTTCTAGTTGTTTTACGCCGTTTACGACCAAAAATGAAAATAATTAATCTACAATTTCTTAATCATCAAAAATTATGTTACAATTCGAATCCTTGTAATAAAGAAACAATATCGCTATATTCTAGCTCCTGGAATAAAAGAAAAATAAGTAACTTTACAAATTAAATTACCTAAACTTTACTTAAACAATGTCGTTTGACAAGAAATTCAATAACTTGCTTTTAGATGAACTTAAATAATTTGTTTCTTTATATTCATTTAAAATATTGCCTTTGGTAATAAAATAGATTAACGTATAACAGATTAACGTAAATACAGTATCTTTTGGGTTAACATATTCTTGTTCTTACTCTGAATGACTTTCAAGCAATTTTTACACTAGAAATTTTATAAAGAAATTACGAATAAGATTTAGCGTACTATTTACTAGCCTTTAGTTGAATTTTATGTACCAGGTTTAACGTTAAAGTTTCATGTGCAACGAAAATTCAACGAATAAAAATTCTTTATACAGTTATATGCAAATTTTTGTGAACTAACTAATTACAAAATTTGTTTAAACCAAATAATTACAAAAATCTCCGTTAAATTATTGCATTAGTATGTCTTTGCTACATTATTTAACTTCCAGAATTTGTAATTTAAAGAATTCCTTAGTTAATAATTTAGCGATATCTTTAACAATCGACAATTGTTCCTTCCTCTTCTAACGTACCTACTGTTAGATGATGTATGCCTAACAAATCATTTTCTGTTTCTTCTGCATTTCGTAAATTTAATTACTATCTTTTTAATTATTGCTCTTGCTTCAACTGATGTTAACGGAGAAATGTAACATTGTGTGTTGTTTTTGAATATTTAGATGTGCTTTATTGCTGGGGTCGCTTTTGTATCATAATTTTTTATTTCAGTATACTAACGGGTGACCTAGGTTCCGTTAAGGCAAATTCTAATTAATCTAGTTTGATGTTTTGGTGTCTAGGAAGGGATAAAAATTTAGTGTTAGTTTATAAGTAATTTTGTTGTGAGTTGCTAACTCAACATATTATCGGGTGGCCTAGATCTCATTAAGGCAAACTTTCATTTAATCCAGTTTAACAATATGGCGTCTCGAGATAAAAATTTATGATTAGCTCTTAAGTAACTGTGTTGTTCTTTGTTTATTACACGTATTATAGAAGGTAATAAATGATCTCCTGTTGTACTTAAGTTGCATTTCTTTTCTTGGTTCCAAAACCTAATTCTTTCTTTAGGTTAGTTTAGTATAGGCACCATCAGGGAACTGGAAGTAGACGAACGTTTTGTAACTTAGGATGTACGTACGAGTTGGGAAGATACATTCGACTTGGGCTCTTCTGCGGATATTATTTTGCTTATTTTATTAGGTACAACACTAAATAGCATGGTCGTAGATCAGGTCAAGTGTAGCACTACTCTCCTACGCTTATTTCCGAATTATTATACTGAGGCAAGCCGTGGTATGCTTTTTCATGCAACACGAACGACTGAATTGGTCATAGAATATTTTCGTGGCAAGTGTTAACTTGTGTGATACCTCATCCCTTGTAATGGTTGGTTTATATATCTTTAAGATCTTTGACTGTGTATTGGCAATGCGATACTGAATACTAGAACTTTGGATTTCGCTAAAACTGGCAATGTTTCACAGTTTGAAGAATTAAATTCAAGTTCTTAATCAGATATTTCGAAGTCGAGTAATTCCGCCGAAGATAATATTAAATCACCCACAAGATCGTCTAATCTCAATCTAAGCAACACGATGTGTGAGTGCCTTCCAATATCTGTAAACAGACGAAGTGGATGTAAAAGAATTCCCATGTAAAGATCGGAACAACTTTTATTAAGCTTTAGCGAATTTAAAGAATCCCTTGACAACAATGAACATCATATAGCCAACATGATAATTTACGGTCATTGTGCGAAATGCTTTGAAGTTAACTACAATAGAATACTATATCGTTCTATCAAAATTAGGTAATTTATAAATATTTCATTTTGTAGTAACTTGTATAAGTACTATAACTACTTTTAATCCTGCATAAACAAAATAATTACAATTAACCAATTAAAATTGCAAATTGCTAAAAGAGTTGCTATAGCACTTCCTGGATAAAATTTAAAAATTATTTGCCGTGAAGCATATATTGGTACATCAAATAACATGCCAATGTGAAAATCATGCAAATTTACTTTTTTGATCCTTTTGATTTCAAATTATTCCAAAGTGCACAATATAATATATATACTTCAGGACAAAGTGCTTTTTAATCCCTCAGAAGATTATTTCTCTCGCTATCGTTCGAGCATAAACTTTCTTTCACGGGATTAAATAACGCATTTTAGTCTCTGGCTAGATAACATTATATGAATATTGATCTGCTGAGAATACTGGCTAGTAAGTTCTTTTTTCGTTATGTATGTTATATAGTGTTTTTTTTACTTAAATCCATGTGTTATAAATGAATCACTTTGTAATAAATTCAAGAACTAATTTATTTTATAGTGTTATGGGTAAAATTAAAAATAACAAAAAATTAAAAATTATAAGAAGTGTTGAATGTGCTGATCATTTTCATTGAAAAAAGAGTGCGGTGGAAATCTACCCTTGTTTATTAACCTGTCGCTGAAGAATTTTTGAATACAATTTAATGTTTCGTGGGCAACAGGTGATCTAGCAGAATCCTGGTGAAGAAGTCGTTTTGGAGTTCATCAGCATGAAGATCATTAACAAGTTGTCGCAAAATAACATGACTGTAAATAGCAGCATTTACGTTGGCTTTAGAAAATATTGGGCAGATTATTCTTCGGCTTGACATCGCTAACCATGCACCAATTTTAACTGAACGCAAAGGAATTTCTTTAAAAGCAATGCAGGTTACCAAGGTCTCTCATATGCGTGTCCTCATAATTTTAATATTTATCCAAGTGAAATCAAGCCTCGTTTGAAAATAAGCGTTAAATTTACACATCATCATTCATATTTTCATTGAGGCACTGACACTACGCGAGTCTATTATTATAATCTGGTGGTACAAATTCTTGGTACATTTGCAACTTATATTAATGCATACGAACATCTTCCCAAACAACCATATGGACAGTGGTACATTTTTAATTCTACCTATTGCGTAAGACTTCTAATTGAAGTGGTAAGTTCTTCTTGTTTTGCATTTTTAATATTACTTATAATGTTCTCATCTCTAGCACGCGGTCTTCCATTTCTTGGCCTACGATTAATATACCCAGTGCTACAGAAACAATCAACTGATCGTAAACTTACTTTCTAAATTTATTCCTATGAAATACAGCCAAAGGAAACCGATGTATAAGCTCTGCTATGTAATCATTGTTATCGTACTGCCATTCACCATTTTCCATACTGCAGACATTGTGAAAATAACCCTTTATTTGTTTTAATAATCATTTCTAGACCTTCAAAGGGGAAAGGTCTTGAACATGATTTCTGAGAATTTCTCTTAAAGCAAAACTCGTTGTAAAATATCCAAAGCGTAATATTTAGTTTATGAATTGAATTAATTATTACGGAAATCGTTTAGTATATGATTTCCATAAGGCGCTAATGGAGAACGTATATTAAAATCAAGGGTCCTAGTCAATAGGACTCATTTGTTAAAAGCATAAAACGAATCAATTAATCGACCCTTTATTAGTAGTTTTTGTCAAAAAGCTGATCCATAATACACGTGTATACCGTACGTATACTCTATACTGTTTACGTTTAGTTGTAAAGCATACATTATTATTTAGTTATTACCGCTTACCTTACCTAAAACATCTTCCTAAACGCTACGTCGGAAACGACGTCGGAGCAGAATTAAATCCCGGCGATTGGAGGATAATGCTAATTATCCTACTGTCGTTAACCTACGCGACATCATCTGCATAGTAGTTGTCAGATCCGCCAAAACACAACACAAATCCTCAAAAACGTTAATCACAACGCACTTAGCACTACTGTTATTAACATTGTTAAAAACAAAGGACGCGACCATCTTAAAAAAATCAATAATCTGAAGTTAGTGATCATAGATCGCGGTCGCATTAATACGACCTTGTCGAGATTCGCAATTAATAAATACAATACACTTTTGTTTTGGTAAGGATTGTGAACTTGACTAAAATAAATTTGAAAATAGACGTTGTACGAAATAACTTCAAATCTCGAGAGTCTTTATTTGTAACATTAGTCTTTGTAAATATGATCGAAATAAAATCTGTATATACTCTATAGCATGCATTTTGAAATATAATGGTAATTGAATAGTAAATAAATAACTTTTAAAACTGCTTTGTGTTAGTTATTATAAAATCAACAAATATAGTTTCTACAAATAAATAAATCAATTTGCATAAATACAACAATTAAAATACTATACTAATTGCATCATAAAGTATTTAACTTAAATAATCTGGCCAGAATAAATGATTACAAAAAGAAAGTCGCATTTGAAGAGTTCATAGTGCAAATCGAGCTGCAGCTTTACGAACGAATATGATATACTCCCTAGGTCATCAATAAAGTGCACGAATCCCCCCTTTTAAATCCAAACCGACCCTATACAGTAATTTCCCCTGTACATATCCCTATCCTGTTTTATTTAGTTAACTATCTAGTTTTAGGTAAGCCTAATATTCATCGATTAAAGGACTTGTGAACTGTCACATTATATTTTGACGTAAACCCTACTTACTGGACTGGACCCCACTCTTCGTCTGATAACTACTCGGCGCATTTGTATGTAGACTCTGTATGATCAAGGGTAGGGTTAAACATAACGAACTGTATGCGGTTAAAATTTGTCTCCAGCTCTTCTGCAGCGTTTGGAGTAATTTTATTGCCTATTGCATCAGGATTGGTCGGAACAACACTCTCTAAACTTTCACGTTCGGGTACTTTCGAAGTTGCCAAAGGCGCAGCAGGTATAGAAGGCACTTGGAGTGCTGCTTTTCTGGGTTGTGTCTCTTCGCGTATGTCGTGCAACCAATGTAGCCAATCATCATTTTGTACGGGCGGTTGGGAGACCTTATTGCAGTTATTCCAGGACGGCCTCACTTGTCATGGTTGCTGGACACGTTGCCCAACTACTTATATCTGCGACCTCGGATTAGGAAGCCCTCTTTGCCACACCAAGTACAAAAGAGATTCGAACGTGCATAGCATCTATTTTGTCTGTGACCTCGGTGCCCACAACGAAAACAAACATCTTAACGGTTATACGGAACAGGTGAGTTGACTGAATTCTTTTGAGGCTTACACTCAACTGCTTTATTTTTAGTAGGATTGCATGCGGTTTCTGTTACATAGACCTGACTAACATTAGGAGCAGCTTTGGAGATTTTGGTCTGGGCCTGCGGTGTTTGAAACCCTTCACACATCACCCAGAACGACTTTCACAAATGCCTCCATACTATTGTTATTGTTTATGATCTTTATTAAATCCTTTTTCAAAGCAGTTATTGGTCAAAATGTTTGATGTACTGTAAAGCAGTTAATTGTTAAATGAACGTGGGCGATGTACGCATACAACTTACTTTCAGTGGATAAGTCAGTCGTATTTGAAGCGGTCGGCTTTTGAATTATTTATAATAGCGAAACAATAATGCACGCATTACAAAATAGCATCCCATAATGTATTTTTCTATAAAAATCGCCATCACCTTAAAACAGAATTGAATTGTCAATGGGTAATTCGTATACGGCGAATTGTTTACACATTAAGTTCAATTTATTTCAAAACTCCATAGAAAGACATGCAACGCGTGGAAGAAGGCAATGCAATAGCTTAAACTCTCACAAAATTGCAATTTCTACCACTTATTGTATAAGGGACAATTATCTCCCTAGAACTAAGCAACATTTTATCTCTTGAGATTAAAAGTCTCGGTTTAGTCATGGGAACGGTAAATAAACATGGCGTTTTAGTTCCTAACGTGCAAAAACTAATTTAATTAATATATTTTCACTATCATACGTAAAATCTTCTCTATATTTTTGAAATACAACGAAAATACTATAGTGATACTTGCAAATTTGATATCAATTCCGCAGAATTCGCTAATTAAATCGACAAATTTAAAGAGGCCAAATATGCCGAGAAAGTTCACGAATCCTCAGGGTATGTTCACTACGTCAATCGTGAAAAAACATTTGGCTAACACTCTATATACACACGAGGCGGATTCGTAGACTAACCTTTGTTGTTGCGTATAGTAAGAAGCAGAGGTGAAATGCCGCCATTGTTACTTCGACGCGTTCTGTGACTCAAGATACTTGAAGCTGTGTAAATAGGAGCAACAAATTGCCACGCGATGATTAATTATAAACCCATAAATGAGTGCCGAAATAAAATATAGCGTCAAATGTGAGGTATATGGTGTTATAGGATATGTTTGGGAAAAAACCTTTAAGCGGCAGACACTTATCACGAACTGTGTGCTGCATACTACCTAAACTGTATGAGTGCGTCCGATTTTTTTAAATGGAAAAATAAACATTCACGAAGGAAGAGCGGAGTGCTAGGCCTACTGTGATGGTTTCGTAAAGAATATTGATGAACGAGTTTGTGAGAATCATCAATTTACAATCTCGGAACTTTCCGGGCGATTGCTGAGAACTTCTCGGACTGTTTTGAGCGAGCTAGTAACTCAAAACTTAAACTACGGGAAGTTCAGTATATGGCGGGAAACGAAACTGCCTATTGAAACCCGCAAAATCAAATGAATGGGCTGCACCTTAGACTTTCTTTCACGACACAACGCGGAAGAAGAAGAATTTTTGAAAACAATTGTCACTGGCGAAAAGGCTCCGGTACAATATGCGAACATTGAGATAAAACGGGGGCAATGGCACGAGGTCATATTTCTTCGCCAACCAAACTGGAGAAAACTGTTACAGTGGTGAATGTTATAGCTCCAGCTTTTTGGGATGTTAAGGGAATTTTACTTGTCTAATTTATGGAGCGTGGTACTACGATAACATCTGAAGTCTATTGAGAGTGTGTGAAAAAATCACGACAAGCCCGGTGTTGTTTCCGAATGACAACTGTCGTCCTCACAGTTCTCGGTTAACGCAAATATTTTGAACAATTCAAATGGGACGTTTTCATTCAACGCACCTACATCCACGACTTAGCTCCAAGTTGGTTGAGTTTTATGACATAAGTGTTTCAACTGACACAGTGACTATGTTGAAAAATGATGATAGACTGTAATAATAGTATATTATGCAACAAGTGTAAGAACTTGCATTTCAACTGCGAGATAGTTTTTCTTCATGAGCGAGATGGCGAAGCCATCGAGTGAGTGAAAAAATGTTTGAGCATATACTATTTTTTCTACGAAGTTTTGAAATAGATTGAAAATAGAACTTTATTGTGCAAACTGCGCACCATGTACGAATTACGCATTGACAATTCAATTATGTTTTAAGTTAACGCTGATTTTTATATAGAAATACATTATTGCATGCTATTTTGTAATGCGTGTATTTATAACAAATGATAGTCGTTAATTTAAACCACACTAGCTATTGAAATGGAATTTCAACCACTACAATCGTTGTGTAAATGACATACTTCAATATTAACGAGTGAAAAAAATAATTTTATCTACTCCACTTTTTTATGTATAACCTAACGGTTGTTAGTTTCCGACTAATTAATGGCGCCTATTTTTTATGTATGCTCATTTGAATTTAATCTGTAATCCTATATCAGACCTAGGTAAACGTGTATTCCTTATTTACCAATCTTGAAATCTAGTTAGACACACCTTGCTTAGATAACAAGCCTTTCTGTAAAACAATCGCACACGACATATTGGATGAAAATATACATAGGAAGATAGGAAATTATTATTATTATTAAAGTCAGATTGCAAGACTGAAATACATTAACCAATCATTTTTCGAGTATAGAACTTGATTTTCAATTAATTATCTAATATTTAGTGGAATTTTATGCGACCACCTTAAAGGTAATATTAAAGGCGGCTTATGATTCCTATTCACATATGTTCGAAATTTCTTGTTTGTCGCCAAGTTTGTGACACCAATTCCGTCTAAATTTTAAATTACTAACCTCACCACGCATCTCTTCTTTATTTTAGCGTAACATAAAGATAAGTTTCATTTAGTCATGTTCTGAACGTTAGTTCGTTTTGTCATAAGTAAGAAAAGCTCTTGACTAATACAACGTATATTTTTATCACCTCCCCATTATCAATAGAAGCTATAAAAGAATAAAGAAATTTAAATACTTTCTTAGGCATAAAAATATACTAAAAGTTTAAAATATGTAATAATATATTTATACAGAATTTTCGTACAGGTTGCAGGTTACAATAAAAGTGAGCATCTTAAAAGAGCGAGGATATGAAAAAACCTATCGTACTTTTAAAAACATATTTACGTGAAATCGTCGAATTCTCAACTATGAATATAAATCTGTGGGAAAGATTGCCAACGGTGTATCCAACATTGTAAAATATCCTTGGGGACGAGAGAACGCATTGCTACCAACTTCGCGAATGCAAATCTGCCGTAAAACCACTAATACCTCTTTTCAGACCTCCATAAGGGATGTGTACAAAGTTGCCTGACAGATTTATGATAGTCTTCAATACGCGCGGGATCTCAAAACTGTGACTACGGCGTCGGCTTCAGCCGCTTCTAGATATCCTCCTCTTCCGAGTTCCAAATTTGTTTTTAACTAGTTAAGAAAGTAATAAATTTATGTGCATTTTAGTGCAAATGCCACTATATGTTTATTTACGAAAATTTATAGACAACAAAACTTTGATACGGTATGCATTACAATATTTTTTGTTATTTGAATTAAAAAGTTGTGGGAGTATTCAATCACACCAGGTGAAAATTGAATTAGGCTATCTTGTAGGAATTATTTTAAAGTTACAGTGGAGAATTCAATATTACTAGTTCCATTTAATACACATTGTCTACTTGTTCTTAATGATTTTATTTTGAATTAATTCATCAAGAATAGATAACGTGCTTTAAAATTCCCGGTGAATGATTTAAAGATGTAGATTGTCATACAAAAAGAAATACAAACCTGAAGTAGTCACGAGGCAGTCTAATATTTGTTACGCTAAGGGTTCCTTATTCGGATCAAAGAACATCTCGAATTCAACCCCGCAGTTGTACCAATTATCGCTAGAGTCTGCACTCAAATCGACGTACGTTCGTACAGCTCGAATGCCAATAAAAATAATGAAACTCCTTATAATCTACTCTTAAGTAGCACTTGAAGCGAGAATTGAAAGTCGAGATTATTTGTTTTCGCCTCCTGATTTTGTTTGATTTCAATTTGGAACGTCTTTGTTAAGAAGAGGCTTGAAAAATTTTATACAGAACATTAAATCCTTTAGCATTTCTTTAATATTGCTTCATTATAAGAAATAAACTAGCAATCTATGACGACTATTTATAATAATAACTATTATAACTATTCTAAATTTTATTAAACAAGCTTTGTAGGCATACACTTAAGCTTTCTATATCCTAATGAATATTGTAAACAATGTTTTCAATATTTCAATCATTATCCATGAATTTAAATATTCTCCTAATTTAGTTTCGAATAAATTAAATTGTTGTTATTAATTTACAATGCAACACCCCGATTCATGAAAACTTGAATTGTTAATTGTATCTCACAATATGGAACGCAACATAAAATTGTTAAATAATTAATTACTAGCTGTTTCAAATGGAATTTTAAAAACTGAATTTTTACTTACATGGTGATAGCAGGTATATGGAATTTTTAAGAAAACCCCTCGATTAGACTCTCAAATTAAATACCTACTAAAATGTTTAAAGTCCTTCTTGAAATGCACTCTTTTAAAAATAATCTACACGTAATTAGATCGAGAGGCTGCTGAAAGATTTCATCTATTATAATGCACGTAAAAATTCCTTTTTTCCCTAATTGCATTTAAAATTCTAGTAATTATAAATACGTTGAATTGCATACTATAAGAAGGAATCGCCTTAAAGTTTTTATTGTGGCAGAAAGATAATCCAAAGCTAGTATTGAGGTAGTTTAGGCGGAGCACATAGATGGTTTACTATAATTAAATTAAAAACGCCAAGATTTTTCAGTTCTAAAGTCGAACCAAAACTTTGTTTCGTTACCGATTTTTCTATCTTTCCATCATTTGTGTATAGGAACAAATCGTCGCGAAAATACCTATTTTCAGTTTTTAGGCTAAAACTGTACAAATAAATTTTATTTTAATGTATATGTTAGTTTGAAGCGAATCATTTCTTGCTTTCGGTAGGGTGGGATTTAATGATTTACATAATTAAATCTCAGAGTTTCTGTGATCAACTTTTTAATATCTAGGCGGCATAATATTTTATGTCAACAGTACTCGCAATATGATCTAATTTAGACCCTTTGAGCGAAGTTTTACCAAATCCGAACACGTTACTTCAAGTTAAATATTGATTTTGATAATCATTTCATCACTTCGATAGTTCGTTGGGAAGTATAGCATATCCTACTTTATGTTACGATACCCATTGGCGACTTCGGTGATTGTTCTAATATATTAAAATTATCCCCTTCAATGCCTTTATAGAATAATTAATCATAAACATCTTTTAACATAAAGTAATTTAAACAATTTTCAAAAAATTCCAAAAAAATTCAACAGTTAAATAAATAACAATAAGGATAATCCGGAAAATTGTTTAAAACTGAGTTTTAGGCAGTGAGTTAATACACGAGGTCTGTCTCAGATAAAACGGAACTGTTTTAAAATAGTAATTCTTAGTGACGCCATCTATTAACAAAAATATGCGTCGGTAAGATAAATCTTTCAATAAGGTTATGTCCATTTGCATCATTAGAAGCGGAGAACTTGTGCATAAAGTAACAGTGTGTCTTTGGTATTGGTCGAAAAACCAATTTTAAACAAAGAGCAAATGATAAGTTTTGTTTTAAACTCAGTAAATTATTTACTGACACGTTCAATTTGATGAAAAAAGTATGTAAATAAATCCTTTCTTTCATTTAAAATCAGCGAATCAACCTGTATATGATTTATTTAATTATTATTTTCATAATTTCCGAGTTATTAGTAAATGTTTTATATTTATTTTTAATTACCATTACATTAATTAACAATAGTATCTTTTACGAATTATTTAATCTGACAGTTCAAGAATTTTGATCTCAAACAACAAAACATAATTTATTTGGGTTAAGGAATTTGAACTTTGTATGTAAATAACATGTCTATTTGTAGTAGATAAGATAATATAATCGCACTTTGATTTTAGCCATTAATAGAATTTTTATTTCATTTAAATTGATTTAATTACTTTATAATAATTAGTTCGCAATATATTTACTTTATAATTTGTTCACAACATTTGCCGCTACCAACTGTATGATTTAAATTTTTGTTATTTCATGCATTTCGACCTGTACAAACGTTTATGTTCATTAGCAGTGAATTTAGGCAGTTCTGTTGAAACTTGTTATTACTGCTTCAAGTAAACTTTAATACGCTTTTAATAATATGTTAGTTAGTTGCAAAATGATTTAATTAAGGGAAATAAGTTGGTGAAATCCGTTTCTCCTTTGAACTACCGATTACTATTTTATATAAATAGAGCGCGTTTTGCTTCAAAATAGAATCCCACCCGAGAATAAAGAGATCTTTCAACCCTTGTTTGGAAGGAATTTCACCTGAGAATCCCGAGAGTAGTTTTAAGCCTTCCTGTTAACTTGGAGGAAATACTCTAACCGAGAATTATAGGTTATTTTTCACCCCATAAGCGAGTGGTGGTCAAAGTTTACATAAAAAATTGCACTAATATTCAGGTTATGTTATATATTTGAAACTAAATACAGCGCGTTTAACACGGGCTGCATCTTTCTTGTTATTAAAAGGAACGATACACTCTGTAATCGATTTCTAACTTTAATTTAGTTTGAAGGATCACAAATGTTTTTATATGCATTTTAACTTTTGAATTCAATTAATAAACCGGGAAAGTTCGATTTCGTTTGGCTAAGATTTGTTATAAAGACACTTACCGAGGTGTTGCAAAGCATTTAGCTTTCTACAGGTAAAATTATTGGAAGAACGCCCACGGGCCTATTCTTTCGCGTTACGGTTGACCTAGCCCCAAGGCCCATGTAAATCCTGAACCATCAAATAAATTCAAGTCAACTATAATTAATTTGGCATCAAACGATATAAGTACTTTAGATTCAATTTCACACGCGTTAACAACATTATTAAGGCGAAATTATTGATTGTAAATAATAACAAAATAGTCCATTCTGACACCATCTACAATTAGTAATTGTAGGAAGAACGGCCAGTTAGCTAACTTCAAAAAGTTCTAAACTAAGATAACATTCAAACTTTGTAGGCGTATTAATTTGATTTATTAAGTAAATAACTTTTCAGTTATAAGTATTATTTCTGAGTACGAAACCACAACAATAAATTAATAAAGAGTCAGGTTATAATGTTAGCATAGTAATTATGCACAGGTAGCTTCAAAAGGTAAAACATAGTTGAAATAATAATTATGCAACTGAGTAAAATAATCACAAATAGTTTACATTAAATAAAGTACAATTCAAATACAACAGAATTAAATAATAATAACATTTTTAAAGGTGTACACCTAAACCTAAAAATAAGCGGGGCAAATAAAACTTTCAACGATTCATAGCGAACTTTAAGTAAGCAAAATTAGTGGTGTTAATCAACTAAATTACATCAACGGTCAAACGTGAATGTATATACAGAATGTATAAAATTAAAGGTGGTAAATAACCTTAGACAATAGAGTTAATGAACTCCGATTTACGCTTGAGAGTACTTTTGTAAATAAGTTTATTGTGTATATAAATAACATAAGCTTTAGATAGTTCTCCGGTGTCCATCAAACAGCCCTGCCCCATTCTTTGATCTTAGAGCTAAATCCGCGGCATAACCATGTTTTGCAGATAGCCCCAAGTTTTTCCGTAGAAACCTCGGTACAAAGTTAACTGATAGTCAAAAATTGCTCCAAATTCAACAATGTAAAGACTTGAATAAAAAGCTAAAAAAGGACGAGAACTTCAATTGTGCTATTATAACTGGCGTTAAGATGTTATGTTTTTAATATGATCCAGAAACCAAGCGTTAACGCTCGGAATGGAAGCATCTAAGCGAAAACAAACCAAAAACATCCGTTTGGAGAAGTTAAAGGTCAAGACAATGTTAACTTGTTTTATGATTGGGGAGGCATAGTGCATAAAGAATTTGTATCAACTGGACAAACAGTCAATGCTGTATATTATCTTGGATGTATGAAGCGTCTTTTGTCACGTATTCGCCGTTTGCGCCCTCAATATCATGAGAATGGAAGCTGACGTTTGTTAAATGATAATGCTTGCTCGACGCTTGTCACTTATTTTTAACTAAAACTGACATTTTAACCATCAACCATTCACCATATTCTCTAAACTACATTTGCCGATGACAGGACAGCGTTATGCCGATAATGATGAATCCATTCAGAAGGCGTCGATTGCAATCCTGAGGGACATCTTTAAAGATGAACTTAAACATTCATTTGACATATTAATTGATCGTGCAAAATGTTGTATTGGAGGCGAAGGAGACTACATTGAATAAAATATATGAATTTTGCCAAATTAATAAGCTTTTTATTAAAAAAAGTTCCGTTTTCTCTGAGACAGGCCTCGTATGCCAGTTTTCGCAACTATTCTGTTAGTGTCAAATTTATAACCTATGCGTATATTTTATAAATAGTATTGATATTTGTATTTCAGTTTTTGAGTGTTTATTATTTTTAGCTCTGATGAAGCACTAATGTAATTGCAAATTATTGACTTATATATAAAATACAGTAACATTTTGATTTGACCACTTATCTCAATTATCTTTGTTGGTAAATAATTTTCCTTGCTATTAGTTGTAACTACTTGTGCGAATAAAAAAAAACTTAAACACCAGGAACAGGAAACCATTATTTTATGAATCTTTACAGTTGGTAGGTTTCTCATTTGCCGCGTCGAATGGTCACTTCTCCCTGTAGTGCCTGTCGAACAGAGAGTATAATGAGTATAGTGATCAACTCTGGCAATAAAATAGATCAAATTAGTTTAGGCTGAATTTCTTGTTTAATTTCAACTAAAAATGTATTATAGGAACAAGTTAACTGACTCATAAACCCATTCCAGCGTACTTCTATAAATATATAAGAGAAATCGCTGTCCTAGTATGGTTCTGTAATTAATAAATAGAATCGATTCACTAATCATTGGAGATAATTTCATTGCAAAAGACAAACAAATGCCAGGTGTATGCAAATTTATAGAAAAGGCAGTTTCATGAGACGATAATTTAAAACATTGGAAATAGAATTTATAAAGTTAATAATTGAACAAAAGAGGCAGAACTAAACAAGAATTATTAATAAAATTCATTAACATAGAATTGGTTTGTTTTTTCCATAATTAATATTGATGTGATGAAAGCATTAAACGATCCTCAATGAGGATTATGAGATTTAACCAAAAAAAAATCCAGGACGCACCAAAGAAGGGTAGAAGCGCGGGGCAATTGACATAATCGATTACCTTGAACCTTGCTGAGAACTCGAGGGTTGAAACTTTTGAAATGTTACGGGAAGCTTTATGGAATGATGTTTGAGTCGTTCACGATTTCCTAAGTGATATAGGAAGTTTGAATCAGGTCGTATATAGTCTTCAGATAATATTCATTTGGTAAGACCGTCATCGTCGACAGATGACCATCATGTTGCTGAAGTAAATCCTCATGAGGTGTTAAAACATCTATTAAGAACCCCGAAAATTTTAGAGGAATGCAAAATTTCAGTTGGTTCATGACGAGAAATTGTCATCGAAAAACTACAAATGCGCCGTTTTGTTCCGTAGTTTATATCGATGCTAAAAAATAGTATTGAGTTTTGGTTTGTCAAGAACTCCTTGAAATGGCAAATGACAACGAAAATCCTTTACAAATCATTATCAACGGGGCAGAGACGTGAGTTTACGGATGCGACGTAGAAAGTAAGATCCAATCATCAGAGTGGAAGTCAAAATCTACTACATGACTCAAAAAAGCTCCCACAGTTTTCTTTAACAGGAAGAGTGCTTTCTACTACGAAGTTCTTCTACAAGGTGAGACGATAAGTCGGTATCATTACAGTAGAATAGCAATAGAGGTACGGGACCGAAAGTGGGCCCCAAGATGGCTCCTGAAGTGACTGAGGAACGTAGACCTAGGTGTTGAAGTGTAAAGAAGCCCTAGGTGTAGAAATGGGGCCTTTGACTCTGCCCCAGCAGTAGACAAGGGCCCGAAGAGGGCTGCTGAGTTTGTTGAGGGGTCCAGGCCTATCGGCCACGTGGGGGCGCTTAAGTCACGTGACATCGGCCATTTTGAAAGCTAAGTGGGGCCCCAAAATGTCGGCTATAGCATGGGGCCCAAGTTAGCTACCGAGTTGGTGGAGAGGCGAAGCCCTAGGTGTAGGAATGTGGTCACATCTATTATAAGGTGCTTTGCCCCCTTGGCCCCCTTATTATATTTATTTATCCTTTTAAAGTGAACTAATACGCCATTTATGTGTGTACCTATGTAGTTATAGTTAAATGTTAGGTTTTCAACTCTGCTACGCCATCTACGAGCGTGCCGATGTAGTTTATCCAAGGCAGCCCCCACCCCCAACTATCGTTGCTATGCGACTTGGGTAATGGACAACCATTTTCGAATCTAACTCCGTCTCTAGCGTTTTTCTCTAATTTATATATTGTTATAGAGAGAGAGAGAGAAAGAGAGAGAGAGAGAATTCGGGTTTTGTAATTTAAATATGATGTCAGAATATTTTTTATAATTTAGAAAAAATGATTTATTCAACATCCGGCGAGAGCAAGATTCGAACTCTGTTCCATTCGGTTGCGAAATTCATGGTAGGCGGAAATACGATCATAGCTACTAGACAGTACTGATAATGTTGTATTTGGATGTGCTTTATGTAGTTACAATTTTAATGAGGTCAAAATTACAGAAATTATTACGTCCTCTTGTCTGAAATTTGAAATAATAATAATAATGTAGAGAGAAAGAGACTTTGCCGGAAAATTAGCAAAAATTTAAAATAAGTACTCTAAAAATTAACTAGACGTTACATACATATGTAATTCAAAATCTTAATTTAAAGGCTTGGAAAATAATATATTTTTATATGGCAGTAAAAAATAATATTACGTCACACGCATGTACCCCGCCTTTTTTCTATTTGAAATTCAAAATGCATTAAGGCTTTTATTTGAATATTTAAATACATACTCAGTGGTAAGCCCAAATCTAGCTTCGTGGTATCCTAAATAGGTTGACATAAGTTCTGTAAATGATTGTTCCTTCTAATTCAACATGATTTGCTATTTTTTCACATTTTTTTTTATTCAGGTTCTGCATTACTCCCAGCGCATGCGGCTAACCGATTCATGCTAACTGCTTTGTGTTTTCCTATGGACAATTTCATAATTCATCGGGTTACATTGATTCTCTTTATCACTTTATACGAACTTTCTTAATACCCTTGCAATTTGCGAGATAGGCGTCGTTGACTATGAGGCTGATACAACCAGACTTGATAATTGAGTTGAAATCCTCCCGTTGTATAACTTAATCATCCTGGAATTGCATTCTGTTTCTGGCGATATGGATGTTATTTCTAACTCTCTAATGAATGGAATTTAATTTCTTTCTTAGGTTTTCAGTATATGCATTTCCAGCAACCTCCTCTTCTACAGGCTTGCAATGAAACTCCAAATCAAACGGTTGTTAATTTCGCGCTTAAATAGCACTCCAGCTAGGGTATCTCCTGTCGTTTCCTGTACAGCTGACCAATATTCTATTAGAAATAAATGTAAGTACTCGTAACAATCCTTTTGATTTTCAGAGACAATTTTTGGCAAATCATTTCCTATTTTTTATACGTTCCACCATTTGATATGACTGTGGATGGGGTACGGTTGTTCTGGTTTTGCGTATCTTCAACAACTGACTTGGTCTGAATGTAATTCCAAAGGAATCCCGAAACGGATGAACATTTCTTTTACCAAGGTCTCGGCCTCTGTAACTGCCTCTTGATTTTCTAGAGTATGCTTCGGTCCATTTACAACAATATCATATTGTAACGGGGATGTATTTATTTCGTGATATATCTACTGATACTCTTTCAAATGGGCTGCCCACATTATACTGTCGCATCGATGCTTTTCGTCTGCCCAACAGATCGTTCCCAGATGAACGTATTACACATTTTCGGCATCACTCCTTAACATCATCCTTGAAGTTCATCCAATGAAGTCTTTCACGGACATTTTACGGCGCTTTCTACTCCTATATACCCTCCTGTCGCAAAATTTTCACTACTCTGCCTTTCGGGATCACCAACTGCAATCGTCTTTCACTTCCATCATCATTTCCCAGGGCTCCTCTCAAAATACCGTCTTGAACTTGCAAGGAGTTCCAGTGGGACCAATATAATGTAGCAACGGGATTAGAGGAGGTCACTTCCTCCCAACCTGGCCTACGACTATTGTTGTTCCATTTTAATAGCACTGGGTCTGGGTCGTTATATTGATCGTGTTTGACATTATCTGGTTTCAACTAACCGCTGATTACAGAACTACGGCTTGTCAGCTCTCGCTGGTTTTTTGTGTCAAATCATCTAATTTATGTAAATTCTATTGGTATCTATCGCTAATTCCTTTTGTAAATTATCTAAATTTAATAACATCACTATGCGTGACGAATTACATTATGTACTTATAGCATTTTAATTTTTGCATCT
>JAHWXV010244758.1:0-20149 GCA_024586415.1 Phrixothrix hirtus | reverse complement strand
ATTGCAGCTAATCTTCGTTCTATTACAAATAACAAACGCTGTAATTCTATGAACGACTCTCGACCTAAGTAAATCTGATTACCATCATTATCTTCAATGACTATAACTTGTGAGCGACCTATTTGACTGAAAAAAACTGTAGTCGAAACAGTTTTAATCGGTGACCACATATCCTCACTATAACTTTCTAAATACTGAACTATGACATTCCTATTCTTCACTATCGTTCTCCAATCACTATCTATTAAGTTTAATTGTTGATTATCCATATTACCTAGCTTCACAACAGCTAGTAATTCATAGTCGGGATACACTCCAACACTAACATATTTAGTCTTTGATTTATTTAAAAAGCAAATATTCTCACACAATAATGGAAAACGAGAAATTTTCTTTTCTACCCTCTCACTATTTTGTTGAAACATTTTCACTTTAGAGTTTTGAATAATATCAAAGATACTTTCCATATTTACTAAAGGTAAGACTTACTTGTTAACAAATTACAACCATATGCCAGATGTAAGCCATTATATATTTGTACGATAATATCAGTCATATATGATGAGTAGTGGGGACAGTGAACCTTATCGTACACTGGTGGAGGTTCAGTCAAGGTAAGCATAAGGTCATTGATCTGGCATTGACCCAATTATGGAGTTGATTTACCCGGCCTTGACCAAATTGTGTAGGTCATTGAGTTGGTATTAACCCAATTGTGGAGGTCATTGACCTGACCTTATCCCAGTTGTGGATGTCATTGACCTGACCTTGGGCCAATTGTGGAGGAAGGTCATTGACCTGGTCTTGACTCAATTGTGGAAGAGGGTCATTGACCTGAGCTTGATGCAACTGTGAATCCAGAACCCCCCTTCGCCTACTACTATTGTTTATGATAAAGATCATTGTGGGTATCACGCCTCTTCTGCAACGCGTATTTTACTAGCACCTTCCTTCACATTCTTCTTACTCTAAATCTACTGATGCACTCTTTTCGTAGACTAACTACCACAACATACAATTTAATATAATAGAATACTTCTGACATAAATGGGACGGGTACAACAGTTTGAATTACTAGTGCCTCCTTTTTACATATTTCCTTTAATATTCCGATAAGATCTAATTATTTTTACTCTCCTACTAGCTTTAATAATTTAAGTTGTTTAAACAACTCTATTCCTTTCGATGCTAGCACAGTAATTCTAATGTCAAAACTAGGAAAATATCTATACTAATAAAACTGTTACAAGTATTTAAGGCTACTTGGATGCATGCGTCCCTACTCCGCTATTTTTATAATTATGATTATGCTATAGAGATGGTCTTGGGAATTTTCTTTCGTTTATGTTGTGTAATAACATCGGACTTATTATTAAATACAGTGCTACACATACTATATATGCTCTTAAGCAGTTTTTCATTTAGTATTCTTAGAATTACGAGGTTAGGTAAATCAATTCAAGTTATTCTTTTTTAAATATATTGGATAATTTGGCTTCCCAGTTTGGCGGGTTTCAGTAACCGATGTCTTTCATGGGTTAGTAGTTGCTATAGGTTGATTTGACTCAATTTCTTATTATTTTAATACTACTAATTTATAGTTACTAAATCAGTGCTATTTAGAGGATACCTATCTTTGTAATTTTCCAAATTGTAAGACTGTTTATTCGATTTCAAATTACATTTAATTCTAGAATGTTGCGTTAGTTGTTTAAATATGTATAGATTCTTATAATTTAGTATTGGAAATAAGTACCGTTTAAATTGTGAAAAAAGTTAGAATGTTCTATTTAGAAATGATTTAACTAAATGCGTGTGTTGTCTGTTTCAAGATTTCAAAATTTTAATATCAGTGTTCTGTAATAAATGCGTTATATGTACGCATTCTATATGAGAAACTAAATATTAAATCCATGCACCCGAGGTGGATAGCAAACACTTTCACAAAACTATTGTAGTTAAATGAGTGCAATTAAATCAAATAACTTTTTGCTCGATTCTCAAACAAAAATCTCTTTCATGCTAAATTTTTCATCGTTAAAATTATTTGTAGTAATAATTATATCATGTTATTATTATTCTGCATAAAACTTTGTAAATTAGTAATCTTTAATTCCATCGTTTTAATATGTACTGGCTTCATTGACTTTAAAGTGATTTTTAAAGCAGCCGCCCTATTTTGCTTTAATTAAATTCATCTTGAAAAGTAGATTATAAGTTCTACATTAAAATCGTTAAATGTATTAGGTAATATTTGGCATTTCTTTGATATTTATATTAAGCTCCTTTAGTTCTTAAGATAGCTTAACAATCAAGTTTTGAGAGATTTAAACTATTTTACTTGAACATTGCAGAACAAATTATTAAATATTCTCTTTTGTAAGTATTGCCATAAGCTACCATAGAAGTTGTTGCAAATTTTGTAGCTAACAAAATTAGTTAAACAGAAATTGGAGTAAGTTTGTAACAGTTTGATGCATTTCATAAAATTAATTTGCAAACTAATTTAGCTAAATGTTTCTCTTAAACTACTATATTATTGGAAATTAACATCCCTGTATGTAAAATTACGAAACATTATGGGAATGTAATATTCATGTAGTCATGTAAGCATAGTTATTCCTAGGTTATTATTATATCTTATGCTATCGACAGTTATTACCCATTTTAAATATTAAAACTGTATCTTAAAGATAGCCCTTTAGGAGATTTTAGCAGAATTACTGTAGGTAAGTTTAGTAAAGTCGCTTTTATGTCTTCAACCATTATTTATGTAGCAAAAACTAAAATTGAATTTCATGTATACGTACAATTTTATATAGCACAAAACTAAACATATATTTTCTTGTAAATATTCCTTATTTATAAATTTAAAGTTACTCGTTCTACTTGTATTATTCATTAGTTAGGCATTGATTATTCTAAAATTATTTCTTATAGAAACCAGAAATGTATTGGCAATAACACAAAACACAAATGCCATTAGGAAAGAAAAGAAAGCTTTTATCAATCATAGTTTTTAGAGAAAGTGGAAAGCTTATTGCAGAAATTAAAAAAATTTAATATTTGTCATGTCTCAAAAAACAAAATACCTTATGAATTTGCAAATAAGAATGCAATTAATAAGTTCTTTATCTTTTCAGTTGAGAAACTTGTTATTAAACCAGATCAAGACTTACTCAGTTATTATAAAGATATTATTAGACCAGAGCTTGTGTGTTACATTACAATATATTTTAATATTTTAAAATCGATGAATTCTCTACCACCTGATTTGACAATATTAGTGTTACAATGTTACTGTCGTTAACGCTAGTAAATGTCCAACGCACATTATAAATGCTTGTTTGGAAACTTATCGCAAGACAATGTCTTTGATTAACTAAAGGTCGTTTGCTTACTACAGCGGGATTTATTCATGTTTGAACTCTACGATACTTTAAGCGGCACTATTATCCATAAGCGGTATGGTCGGGGTTGGTTAACGTAAAAATATTTAGTTTTGTAGCAAATCTGGGGGGAATTACAAAATAACATATATACATATAAAAATATAATTTAAATCAAAGTTTACGTAAAATTCATAGGTTTCAAAGGACAACGACAAATTAAAAACTTGCAGAAGCTTGTTACGACGGAATTTGAGATTTAGTTGCAAATAACTAGAATTTGATATAAAACAAGATGCAAACAATGAAATAAAAGACGTAATTTGCTTACCTGAGTCTATGAATTCTTCCACTTGCAACTAGTTGTAGGAAGCACAAAGGAATTTAAAGTATTGGATAGCTAGGAACGATGGAGGATATTTTTACAACAACTGCAAGAGTAGATTGCAAACGACAGATTTCTTGTTCTACATCTGGACGTTGAAATAATTATGTTATTGAACACGACAAGAAATGGATTTATTTTATGTTGTAATTAGCATAACTGGGATTTGATTTGTAATGCCATTGTTTGCAATAAACAACAGAAACGGCATGAGGTGGTGTTACTGTTAACACCTAAAACGAAAGTGATAATTGGGTGGTGTTTATTCTTCCAACACCGACACGAGAATGACACGACGGTTACAGTTTGCAAAACAACGAAATGTGGGATCGTAAACATTGACGTTCAGTAAGAACTAAAATATTATGCTTTTGGAAGCGTTCATGAAAAATGTATGAAATTAAAAATGCAAATTAAAAATACCTAAATATATAAATAGATTTAAAACATAAATTAAATATACACAGCTGGCGCAAACAGAAGATATTCTTCCGTGCATAAAAGTTTTTCTGAATACCAATCTGCCATTAGGCCGTATAGGCGGTTATGCTACTATCATACTGCACAATGTGGATATTATTTCAGGAGCTGTTGATGATAATAAGTATGCATCTTTGGTGCGGCTTATTGTTGATACAATTAATCACGACCTTTCTCTTTAAGCCAAGTTATACTACCTGAAATGCAGTTACATATTATTTAATTTTTTTTATTGTGGCTTGTCATTTAGCTATTAGGAAGTTTATGTTGATACTATGATACTGCCAGGTTCTGGTATTCTCCAAAGGAACGCTTTTCTATATTATTTATACACTAGATTTTTAAAATACAAAATGAAATTACAAATTTCGCATATATGCAGAAAATACTCAACTGTACTATTCCTTCGATAGAAAGACGCCCAATTCGCCAATACGTTTGCTAATGAACGTATTGAAAATCTTCGAAAGACATTCATTGATATTTGACACAAAATTATGAGTTTTATTATTTGAAAGGTTCGGGATATTAGAACGTCATAACTAAAATCAATAACAGGGCGTTAAGCTATATATATAGTTGTCGCGATTCGTCATAATTATAAAGATAAAATTTTGCGTAGAACATACAGTAGAATGGGAGTAATAATCACTTTTTTCCATCAATACCAGAATTACTTTATGTGAGTCTCATTTTCATTTTTGTGATATAGTATATGGGTTCATGCATTGAGGCTGGCGATCAAAGATGTAAACAGTTGGTCCAAAACGTTTGCGTGAGATTTATTGATAGTACTCGAAGGTAAGAAAGAATACCAGACAAAATCAAGGAAACCGAATGGTTAAATCTGCAAAATACGCAGTTTTTGCACTCCACCTGTTTTTCCATAAATTATTATTAAATAAAAATTTAATACGTTTATATGACAAAATTTTGTTATAAACTGTAATTCATATCAATTTGAAGTTCAAATACGTTATTATACCTCTTATTCACAAGAATTCCTCCTTGTAACGCCATTTCTCATACAACAATGCAAAAATTTAGAACAACCGTTACAGGTCGACGATCCCGATAGGATATCTTGTCGTATCGTCCACGTTTTGAAATAATCTAAGAAACTTATTTTAAATTATGAATAATATTGTTTGGAACCATTAACGTGCTGCAGCAATTTGCGTTACATTATTATAAGGTATCGTTTTGTATCAATTTTGTTAAGAATGATTGGCTTTTGGATTAATGATAGAACAACGTAAAATATAGCGGAAATGTTGATATTGTATTATTTCATTTTAAGATTTTGTGATCTTTCAGGGCACCCCCGCTTGATGATGTAAGTTATTGAGTTGTTAAGACTTTTATTCTACTCCCATGGTTTTTGTACTTTATAGTGGTTTATTGGGCAGTATAAAATATTCAATTTTGCGGCCGCCTTAACGAATTTTATCCAGCGGAATTAATGATACAGTGAGCACCCCTAGAGGATAATCTGGACCCGAGGTATAGCCGCAACAAGTGTTCTCGAGCAATAATTATTGTGTAGATATAGAAGACCTTAAAGTCAGAGTGCTTTTGCTTTTATTAATTGCGCATCATTATGTTCTGACAGAGCTTATGCCAATTGAGAAACCTGGAGACAGTTATCAAAACCCAGTAGTGTTGATTTGTTTAAGTTTGAAAAACTATATAAATATATTCCTAATGTTGATCATAAAATTGAATGCATTCTTAATCTAACTTTTGCACATAATTTATATATAACTCTTTTTATTTTTATTTATATATCAGTAATAATTGTAGTTTTTGCTATTTAAACATATACAAATCTTGTATCGACGCTGGAAGGTAATTCTACGTCAGTTTTTCTGAATATTTTAGTTTGATCATTGTAAAAGCCGATAATAGCCCAGCATAGTTAAATAATTGTAACTACTCCATTAAACCTACGTTTTTAGAAATTATATTTGCTTAACGACTAGTTAAGCTTCTGGTACGGTGCTTATTCAGGTTGCAATAGCTAATGTTAAAAATAATCCTTGATTATGTAATTAGATAGAGTTTAATGCCCGTAAGGTAATTTGATTTGCGAACTTGTTTGATAATTTATATATAACTTTGTTTGCTTCTTGTTAAAATTAATAAATATGAGCAATTTTGGATTTTGGAAACCTAGTCGCCTGTTGTCAGTGTTTGGGCCAAATGTAATAATTATTGAAACTAATTTATACTAAGCGTTGTGAAAGCGCATCTTTTTAGTTTTTAGAATAAATGTAGTGTTCTATCTAGTTCGTTGGTTGATTGATGCACACACATCAATTTTGTTTCAATTGTATAAAACTTAATCGTTAGTTTAGTGACTATTGTTAGATTATTGTCGGGCGTCAGTGTGAAATAAATGTAATACTGTTGTGGATATGTTACTTATATACTTGCTAATTGATATCAAACAGCTATAATTTGATAAACCTTTCAATAATAACAGCCTTAGCTTACCCAACCTCATTACCTTCAAAGGTTATTATCGAGCAGCTGCAGATTTAACCCTTATTGTACAATAACAGAGGTGGGTACTACTTGTAATTTGAATATATATTTCATTGTTTTATATACAATTCATTTAGATTAGCCTACAATTTCAGCAACGTATGCAGCCCTTGCGCATTGTATCACGAATAACTTAAATTGCTTATATATTGAAAACTTAAATATTTTCGAGTCCTTCGAGATAGATTATTCGTTTGATTCATTAATTATCGCACAGTCAGTATAATTTGAAATGTGAATATAAAAATAGTAAACATTTAAAGCCACGATTATCTAAGCATGATGCGAAAATTTCGAATTTTTCCGATTGTGCTAAGGCCTTATCGATGCCGTCTCATAGATAAGAACTAAGAGCCAAAAGTAAATTTAGACAATGAAATATTTACATTAAAATAATTAGGAAGATTTAAGTATCCATATATGAGTTGAATTAAGAAGCAACTGTAGCATCTGCAAAATGAACAGAGCATTTGATTGACAATAACGTATGAAATATTTTGAAGTAATTGAAATAGAATTACATTAATAAAAATCAAGTTGTATGTTACTAGTATAACTACATGAATATTAATATTTGACATAAATAAGTTATTTAAATTACAATTACAAAACGTAAATTAGAAAATCTGTAATAAGGAGCAAAACTTTAGCTGTGTATCTTTTACTAAGCTCTAGAAGACATGAGTAAGCGTACACCAGATGGATCCGAGGACGAGAGTGATTTAAGGAGCGGTACATCATCTTTCAAATAAAACGAATTACCAAGAATTGTTTAGAAAGGTATATTCAAATATTTAAGCAATATAAACTTATGTTGTGTTGTAAAAAATACCCATTTTTAAAAATTTATAGTACTAAAATCAAAAATGTGATATTAAAAACTGTAAATTGTAATAGATTCCGAATTTTAAATATTAATAATCATTTACCTCTGTTTTGTATTCTTGAGCATATCCTTCATAAATACCTATTCCTAGAGCATTGAAAACGCTGGAGATAGACCGATATATCCTTCACTGTCCAAGCCATATACAACATATAACTACAATGATCGGGGCGGTTGAATTGAGATGTTCACCAACGTTGTTTATTGCTCAACCTCCCTAAATGAAATATAACCCAAATTAAATCGAAACCCTATGTCGTAAAACTTGCAATCGATAGTTAGAAACCATAAAATTTTACACGTAAATGGTCCACCTTAATTACGGACTAATTAAATTTAATTACTCATATCATCTTAAATTACTTTTAGCCCCATTTAAGTTTTATTTGAACTGTTTACGTGGGATAGTTTGTGTAGTTGAAATCTCCCTGATACCTGCACTTTATATTAACCCAATCTAACCATAGTTGGCTTCTGAAAGGACGATTAATTCTCTTACGTAATCCTCATTGGCTTAATTAACTTATTCCGGTAGGAAATGCAAAGGTGGCACAGAGAATCCTACAATTGATAACTAAATACGAATACTGAAGGGTAATAATTTTTGGTTTCCTTTGAAGGAGAATTATAAATGAAGCATTAACGAAAAGAAGGTACTTAAGAAAAATTGTACCTAAATTTGTTTTTCCACAGAATATTAACCTTATAGGCTTAACTTTTATTACGCTTTTTTGTTATAACTCTCAAAAATACATTAAAGTCTTTTATGTACACAACCTTTGTAGCTGTTAATTGAAGTACATCATTTAATATTACGTATTCTTGTAAAAACGACTTTTTAAATATTAAGCTTCTTTTCTAAAAAATTAATCCAATTATCTTATAACGATATTTATAACTTTCTAAAAGTGAATAAGTAATTTACAACAGTGTTTCCCTGCATTTATTTGGTTGTATCTAACCGAATCGACTTAATTTTGATTTACCTTAGAAACTATTTAATTTGTAGGATTAATATGTAATAAACTCTATAAAGTGCTTTATTAATAGTATAAAATATAAATTAGTTTATTGTTGTTACTATTATAAATAATTAAATAACTAACGTCAAACATTATTCAGCCTTTAACATTATTTTAAGTAATTGATATAACTGGTGAATTTTAGAGTTAACTCTTTTACTTATTGAGGGGAAATAAATCAAGTTATTCAATAAATTATTATGTACATTAATATATTTGTTTAACAGAACGCTCAGCAACACTACTAAAATCATATGCGTCAATTAGGTTCTGTATTAGTTCTAAATCTAAAGTTTCCAGTAAACGTTCAAAAATGGTAAACTAACGTCTAGGACACTAATATTTAAATTCCTTTGGATTGAATAACTGATTCACTTAAAACTCTATAACTTATGTTCATTAGCAGCAATTTAGTCATTATACTAGTGCCGCACAGTGTGGGCTAAATCCCTAAAATATTTTAGATAAAACAAGCTTTTAAAGAAACCTTTAGCAAGTAACAAAACAAATAAATGATAAAACATTTATCATAGTTTAATGGGCAGATTTAGTATACGAGGGCAGTTTAAATTTGACCGGTATTTTGTTTTTTTCTGAAAATATTTGGTGAGCTGTTGTGAAGAGGTTATACATTCATAATAGGTACGTTGGCAAGCACCATAAGTAAATATTGTGAGTAAAACGTATCAATACGGTCAGTTCGATTAACTAAGGCACCTACAAATGTTTCGGCACGGTTGTACAATGTATAGTTATTAAATTTCCTGTCAGTAATGGTGTAAAGGCGACAGAGCTTTATCAAAAGCTTCAAAAATAATTTCAAGAAGAGAATTTATCACTCAGAATGGTTTTTGATTGGTGCAGATTTTTTCAGGATGGACGTGAACGCATGTTAAGTTAGACGCATACTGCCCCTCCGATGTCGGCCAAGAATCCTGGGAATGGTCAAAAAGTTGACAAATTTAATTATAGCAATAGAAGAATGCTTATGAAAGAAATTGCGGTTGCTTTAAACATTAATGTTGGCAGTGCTGAAATTATTATTCATGATACATTTATCTATTGTAAAATTGTTGTTGTTAACAAGCAGTGGCATGATTCAAGCTTACCCCCACCTAAGAAATTCAAAGCACTATTGTAGGCTTGCAAAGTTGTTGCGACCATATTCTGGTATGTCAATGGGACATTTTCCACCGATTTTCTTAAGGAAACAAAAACAGTTAATGCTGATTAGTACAGAGAGCTTCTGAGTAAGGTTAATCTGGCTATACGGACAACCGTATTGGTCTCCGAGGCAAAGGCGTTATTATTGTGATGATAATTAGAAACAATGGAAGTCTAATGGAAGTTGCTAGAAATTTCTAGCTCCCTTTAAAATAAAATAGATGATGTAATCTTAGGTGACTCATTTCGGTAATTGATACCTGTCAGTTTAATTAGGCCAGCAATGAGTCATAGCATTGTAATTTATTGTTGTGACTAATTCCTTATTCTAGATTAATCCAATACATTTTTGCATTTACCTTTTCTGTATAAATAGTAAATTGAATTCCCTTAGTTAGTTTTTATCAGAGTCTTGTACTGTGCATTGCTGATATAATTATAAATATACATAAATAAAAATATAAATCTTTGATGTTAGTGGATTGTAAAATAAATATTTGAATAAATTGGTGTATATAGTTAATTATAATTTTAGTGAATTTAAATAAACGTTGTAAAACAATTAACTAGTTTTGTTCGATTATTCTGCACTACAACGCTCGCCTGCATACAGCTCAACCAACAACCGACACATGGGCTGAAATGGGTTAGGAAGTAATGTATCAACCGTCGATGCAGTCCAGACTTGGCCCAAAGGGATTATCGTTTCCTTGGGATCCTAAAAAATTTATATGGGCAAGAGATTTAACCCTAATGTAGAAGTGATAGAGGTGTTGAAAGACTGGCCACGTCATTAACCCAAAGCATTTTGTCCCAACAGGAATTTGGAAGCTACTAGAACGATGATAAGTTATTATTTCGGAAAATGATATTTGTGAATGTTAATTTATAGTTTTTTTACCAGAAATAAGGGAAATGCAGATCAAATTTGAACTGCCTGCGTAAATAATAAATGTCGTGGCCTTTATGCAAGGTGTATGTAAAACTAGTAATTATCTATAAGAATTAATGCTACTTATTGCCAAATTTAATATAAGCACAATTAATTCTGGTAATAGGTGTCAAGTATTCTCACAGTGTTAACATTTCGCCTACTTTTGCAAAGAGACTCATTGGGATCGACCGATATCACCAAAAGCACATTAACTCATTCTGTCCGTAAAATTGTAAGTGACATTTTAAGCATTTCCAGAAGTTACAAAATGCTGACTTCCTGTCCAAATATTACGCGCTCGATAAAATTATTTCATTGCCAGAATTTGTAACAGTCTTTTTTTAAGACCGACCAATTTCTACTAGTTGCATCTATTTTCACGTTGTTAATTTCAGACGCACTTTGGGTTGCCTAACTCCGTCTTTATCTATTTGCATTCGCAAGGATGGTTTATGTGATCCTGTCGCGTGCCGAAAGGCATTGTGTGTAGGTTATTGGTAAAAGGCGCACGATATTATTTCTCCTCCGTTTTTACGATAACCTTGTGGTTTACTCTACTTTTCGAGATAAAGCACCTACATTTTTAGGGTGAGCATGCATCCCTTAGTTACGTACAAGATTGGTTAATCGATTTCTATTTATTTATTTTGTAGTGTTTTTAGTATGGGATTCAAAATGCCCGTTACGCTTGGGAATTCGCCGGTATGCTTCTAACGCCGCCGATTGCTTCTGGATGAGCCCCGAGGTTCCCCTCCAGAAGGTTTCCTTTCGCCGTGGTCTACTTGCTGTCTCTGCATACTGCAGCCGCCCATTTGTTCTGATTGTGCACGGCCCTGGTACGGCGATTCACGGTTTTGCGAAAAACACCCGTTCGGCAACCTCGAGGCGATGATTTCGAGATGTCAAGGATAGAGTACGGTTTTTTCTTCCTCTTAAATCTTCTACCATCCAGATCAGTTTATCGTACTTTTTCTACTGGGATCCACCGGATATGGCGTAAACTCATGACGTTTTGGGACCTGCGAATTGCTGCTTCCGTTCCGAATATTTATTTTCTACAATTTATTGTTTTGTGCTATATTCAAATTAATTCTAATTAATCATTATAATTATTTAACTTTGTCTGTAAATATTCTGCTAATAATTTTGAAACAGAAATTTATAATTGTTTTATAATAGTAAAATCCGTTTGTAAATGCAACGATTAGTTATTTGCGCTCGACGCTGAATGTGTAGCCCGAGCGTGGCTTCAAGTTTCCCGGAGCGTCGCGCGTATGCTTACACGGCCGCCTAACATTAACTTACTTTAATACTTTTACTTATTGCTTCGAATATATTGTTACGTTATGATCTATGTAAAGGCGTTCTTGGATGAACCAAATTTATGTTTTATTTAAAATCAAAGCCGTTCTTCACTGCAGTGGCGTACGATCGTTAGTTAAATTAATTTATTTGTTAATTCCTTTTTTTTTGGATTCTTTGATCTCAAATAGATGTTTTACATTTAATTTAAATTAGGGTATTTAGGTTCACGAACTAAAATTTACGTTTCAAATCCTGCTATTTCTAATTCTATATTTTAAGTTCTACTTTGACCGTTTAAACATGTGCGCGATAACGAGGCTCGATACTATGGCTTTGAGGCCCACATGTGTTAATTTAACTTGAGGTTCTCAACATTTTTATATTAATCATATACCTTACTAGTCATTTAACTGATGCAGGCAGTCCTCAAAATTTCGTTGTATTTTTACTATTATGTTCTATTAAAAGATTTTTATAAACTATAAGCTGGTTAGACGTTCACTGTTGCTTTCCGGAACGAAAATAAACTGATCTTACCCTTACTTTGGTTTTTCTTTTCATTTATGTGCTGTTGTACGGTAATTAATTTTTCTTTCAGCTTATTTATAAATATTTTTGCTAATGCAATTTTAATTCCAACTTTTATCGCCGATTTAATCTACGACGTTTTTACTCTTGTGCGTCGAGATTCACACTAGCGTTTTTCAATTACAAGTGTGTGGCATCGAATTTCTTTCCTTTTTTTAGGTAGCTTAGGTTATTTCCTGTACGAGCTCGTACCAGTTTCGGGACCACCCAGCGCTCGTCAGCACCGAGTCTAGGATTTCCACCAGCGACACTGGGAGCGGAACTTGCACCTGTCTAGCACGACATTGTGTTCGATGGTTATCTCGACCATCTTCTTTTTATAAACAACTACTCCCCACTCCCTAGCCTCCGCGGCACTAGAGCCGGCCGGACATTTTTCTTTTATTTTTGCTGCGAAGCATGATCCTTCTAGTAAGACCGTATGCGCTCATTTATCCAACTTTAACGTGGTAAACTAATATAAAAATTCTCCACGGCACTCATAAATTATGAACAAAAGTTTTAAAGATATAACTAACTAACAGTAATTAACGGAAAAAAATTGGTTTTCGAATATTAGATCTTGAAAAATAAGCTTAAAGTAATTTCAATAAACAAGGATTATTTACTAGGCAGCGTATAGTAAATTTTAGCATAAAAGCTTTACAAATCCAAGGAGGCGCTGGCACGTAATGTCCCTTGCCCCATGGCGGTGAGGTTAGAGGAAATGGAACTGTCGTCAAGGTGTAATCACAGGTTACGTATCCTGTTTAAATGTGAGTTGTTTGTATTTTCGTATTCAAACATTAAACTCGTCAAGGATATAGACACTTATGTTTGATTCTAATTGAATTTATCTCATTCGGTGGTAACCGTTGTGGCCATTTGTCCCTTTTTCTCATTTTACACAGAAATATAGATCAGATTCGCCTGATATTATCAGTTTTTGCCTTTAAGGCTGTATGAAGTTCTAAGGGGTTATACTACTAGCTTTTGTTTAGCTGTGCAACTGGAAAACTTATGTTATCGAGGAAAAAAGTAGGTTGGTGATTGGCAAATGGTTGAAACATTTACGTGTTACTAGCAACATAATATTGTTTTAGTGTCTTCAGCTGTTTATTGTAATGAATATGTGTGCAAATACAAGCTGGGTGCGGTAAATTCTCGGCCTGATATAAAAAAAATAAGCTTAGTAAATTACAACAGCTTTTATTTTTCAATACAATCTCGCCCAACAGCAACACATTTAATACATCGATCAATTAATAATTCTATACCCTTGTAAAGATAATCAAAGTTTTTCGCTCAAAATCTTCTATTACAGCTACTAGCACCTCACCGTCGTCATGTAAACAACGTCCACTAATGTCTTTTTTTAAATTAGAAAACAAATTATAATCATTAGAGTCATGTGAAGACTATACGGTTTATGTTCCAATTCTTGAATGGCGCATACGCAGGCTGCAGCTTGGAAAGGGCGGCAGTATGGACGTGTAATAACCTTCTGTCAATTTTTCTTGACGTTTTATACGAACATTTTCGCTTAATTGATGCTATAAGGACGCATAATAAGTGCTGTTGACAGTTCAACTACACTCTGTAAAGTCAATGAGTAAAATTTCCTGATTCCCAGAATTGTGGCCATCACTTTTTAAGTTTATTGGACCATTTTCGTGTTTCTAGGACGAGTTTCACGGGTCGCAACATTCTATCGATTCCCTTTTGAATAGGAGATCATAAAACAGAACCATTGTTTTATCTCCTGTGAGAATGGAATCTAACATTGGTCTCGGGTTATCTCCGCGCACGTTTAAAGACGAGTGCGTACGTTCAAACCTACGTTAACGTTGGATATCAGAAAGAAGAAGCGGTATCCATATTGCACTAACTTTATTCATACCCAATGATCATGGAGTATTCGCCGAATACTTGTTTCAGAAATGCTAGGCATCAGTGCTAATTCTTTCACTTTAAAATACCCATCTTATAATACTGTTTCTTAAACAATTTCAATTTTGTGGGCGTTATCACTTCAAATGTTCAACCCATCACCGTCAAGTAATTCTTGCCCCAAATAGAAACATTTTACCCGCTTGAAATATGAAGGAGATGAATCACCATAAGCGTCGTCTAAATGATGTTTAATTTAATTAACTTAATCAAATTATGCCCCTCTTTTGTTAAAAATTTAATGACTGCGCGGGACTACATATTCTTTATCTGAGTCATTTTCATGCAGTAGTCACTTTTCCTAGTTGACTACTAGAAAATATTGCTCTTCGAGCCATAATATATGCAGTGTAGGCTATTGCATATGTGCAACTATTGCGCAATGGATTTTATACACGGTTAAACCTGTATAATCCTGCCAGGGCGAGAAATTTTGGCGCCTACCTCGTACGTGTGCCCTGTGCAAATGCGTGATAAATAAACATAAATGTGGTATTGCACTGAAATTACACAATATGAAGTTGATGCAGTGAACAAAATATCTGTTAATAAATCTAAATCATAAACTTTAACTTTCAGTTGTCATCTGAAGATGCTTGCAAGTATTTAACAGGCGAAAACATTTAGCACAAACGATATAATCAATAATAATAATGTTTGAGATTAGCTGCTTATTTTAATTCGCTATTTTATCCTATCAATTTTCCCCAACCAAACGATGGAACTATTTAGTACAATTTAATACAATTAATATATTCAGGTTTGTTTGCATTATTCCAGAGTCTATATTGAAAGGGTATGTAATTGACTTTATGATAAGTGAGAAAAAAAAGCAATATTTAACAAAAATCTCAATACAAATCTATCAGATTCAATTAAAGAGCAAAATTCTTGTGGTAAGAGGTAATATGTAAATGTATTAAACGTAAATTCAACAATATTTATACCTAAATGTTAATTTCTTCATATTAGGCTGTAATAAATAGTTGTAATAACATGCCAGTAAGAAAAGCTCAATACGTGTACTTTTAACTTATGTTTTAGTTTGCACTACCTACTATTAATTGACAGTTGTTGCCTAAATTGCATTTGAATTACACGTTTCTAAAAAGAGTTATTTTGGAACTAGGAACGATTATTATTCAAAGTTATTTATATATGTGATTTACTAACCAAATAAGAAGTCTGCTTACTGATTTAATGAAACCGAAGATTTTTTAAGAAACCATGGCGGTGGACGTCTTAATCCAAGAGAAGCAAGAAAATATTTCAGGACAATACAACCGTTCTCTGAGGAAACAAACGGCACATTGCCTTGGACGTTTACTTGTTAAATGGGATCTGCATAGTAGTACTTAGAGAGGATTTACATATTTTACCTTCTAAAATGTCTTTTCCTATAAACCTAACGTACTCAACGTTGAGAAAAGGATTTGCTACATTCGTTAGTTTAAAAATAGTTTGAACAGCGATGATATCCTTGATTTAATCTTCTGAAGGCATTAAGTTTATTTTAACAATACTTTTTTGTTAAGTTTCAGAAAATAGAAGAATATATTTCAAAAGCTACTACGGTAAAACTCGTATTATAGCAGCAATGGTTTTTACGACAACTCATAGTGTGACGTGTTTTCAACTTTCAAACTTAGCCACGGTTGTGCTAATTAGTGCCTGTTATATGATAATTAAGTTTATCGGAAATTTAAAGCGTTAACATGTCAAGAGTTCGATTAATTTGACACATCGCCAACGAGAAAGATTATTATCATTTTAGTTTGCTGTAAATAATTGTTTTAAATAAAACACTGCACTAAAAATATATAAAACTATTCAAAATGCATACAAATGTAGATTATAAAATATTCTTTCGCTAAAATTTAAAAATACAAAAGAAAAATTCGATGTTAACAGTTAGAAATTTTTTAAACAAATTATATTTGATTTTCTTAAAAGAACCGTTATTAAAAATGTAACATTCCAAACAGGCAGATGGTAACAAATTTGAAAAATGAACTGATAAGGGTTCGATTTTACACGTACGCAAAGCGCAAACAAAACTAAAAGTTATATCATTAATTAATTAATAACTAAACGCATTAGATTTAAAACCAACCTTTTATAAGCAAATAAATGTATTCTGTTCGTAGTTAAGTAAGAAGACTCTGTTAAAAATAACTGAAAGATTCTAAATTCAAAATGTTAAAAATCTTAAAAATCCTAAAATATAATTAGATTCAATAACAGCTGAACCGCTGTAGCAATTAAAACGTGCTTAGCTTCAAAATTCGAGTTAACAGCAAACACAGACTTTAGGCTTAGAAAAAAAAATCAAAGGACTCAACATTTGAAGTTACACCATATCGTCGCCCTCTTTTGTCGAAAACAAAAACTCGAGCATTTCAAATCGAAAAGTTCAGAGATAATCATCTTGCTGCCCTGAGTAGTAATTGACTGTCTCGTCTGAGAAAGCATAAATAATTTCATATTGTTATTAACCTACCGCAATTTGCAAAAGATAATGTTACATACACTTATAGCTTCGCAATTTCAATCAGGAACAAAAGATTCCTATTCACTTGCTTGAAATGTTTTACACAGCACGCTAAAAATAACGCTGAAATGGATTCTTTGTTTAACGCATTCATTTACATGACAGATTTATGGTATCTATTGAAAGCTACCTATATAGCACTGTTTTCTTTAACTCTGGTATGTATGTGCTTTCGCCTATATGACGTTTCTGATATGTACTTCCATTGAAATAATTCCCGCAAACACCCACGAAACGCAAAAACTGCAATACGCTGAACAAACCATTTACTAAAATACTGAACTTACTAGCGTTATAATTAAATAAATAATTTAAAACGAAGGTTAAAGATATCCGCATCAACCTGAAAATTGTGGTCTTAAAGCTCATCCTGACACTCGATTGTGCATCAGGCTTAGAGTCCGGAAATCAGCTGTTTGAGAAACTAAACAAAATGGATAAAACTAGTGTTCTTGTAAATATACATATCTGTAAACATTAGTGATAGAAAAACTAGCCTGTATATAATTCTTTATGCCAAGTTAAGTTATAAATATAATTAGTAGATTTTGGTTGATTTAATACAAGTTATAATCATAAAAGTAAAGCCTTAAGCTTAAAAATAATAAGACCAACGCAGCGTTAAAATTGATAAAGGTATAGAACTGAGTGAATTGATAAATGACAAAAACTGCATCGTAGCAAAACCTAAAACTTGCAAGTTTAATTGTAATTGACAATTAACAGTAGATTAAAAATAAGTAAACAGTCATTAAGTGCACAGACATCAAGAACCTAGTAAATTATCCTGCAGTGTACACTGAATCAAAGCTTGTAAACCAAAGCACACAAGGTAAACTTAAAAAGTCACTAAGGCCAAATAATAAAATGGAAACGTACGAGGTAGAATCAAAAAGTGAAAATTAGTCAACTTAACTTTTATGTACGATAATAGATTATGTTCACAGTTAGACAGGAATGAAATAGATCATATGAGACGACCCTTAGAACCCTTACCCATCTCTGACTGAGACCTAACTTCCCGCCAAAAATATTAAGTGACGCCTGCCGACAATAAGGTAATCATCCGAAGCACCCGTTGCAAAAATGTTATTCGTGCAAATAACTTGAACATACAGGAAGCCGCTACAATGCAAATGGTAAATAGAAGGCAAAGATTGACTGTGGCAAGTCCATAGATAAGCTTCATCCAAAGGGGAAGAAAAAGTGTTAATGAACCAAACAGAGCAAGATGAGTTCAGCGTGTGAATGTAAGGTTACACAGCCACAATTGTTCAGGTCAAATATAGAAGTTTCTAAGGACCGTCAAAAGTCAAAATCGGGAAAACGAATACTGGCAGCAGAGCAAACGTAACCAAGAATTAATGGAAAACGTTGAAGAATAGCAAACCTGTCGGGAACTCACTCCTAGGAGGAACAACAAAGCTTAAGAGGACATTCAGAGCTGCACTGTACCACCCCTTGTGGGAGTCACACAAAAACTAGCACACCACAACGACGACGGAGAATAAAACAAAGGCGCGAAGAAAACTCCTCTGCCATAGGATCAGATTTTAAGTCTTGGCATGGTAAACGCCTTTTCATACCTCAATAGAATTAGGCAATTTGTTGTCTGCTAAGATGCTTTGCGTTTGATAAGAAAAGCTCTAGCGAACTTAGGAGCATCTGAATACTAAATCGCCTACTTCGAAAGTAGACGGTCGACGGCGTAAATCCTAATAATGTTCACTTTTTCGGTATGCAGCGTCAAGACACGCTACTATATCGTGATGTAATGACTCAAATGGATGACCACTATAAAGCTCGAATGCTCCGAAATATGTGATTCTACATCGAAGGTAACGGAATTATCACAGCTAAGGTTGGCGGTACTATTCAATATTTCGGGCGTAAACTTGACGATAAGGTGACACTTGTAAAACTTCACGGTGTGCTGTTCAAATAGCGCACGCAAGTTTCGGGAGATGTTTGACCTAGGAACGTTAGGTTTCCCGTACGAAAGGCGGTGAAATAATTTTAAGGACACTGTTTATCCTAGGAGGTGGGTAACTCTGCGCATAATAGAATAATAGAACGTATTATACATGATAAATTAATTAATGCGGAATTGTAGTCCGTTCTCGCAAGCTACAATCTCTGGAATACCCAACACAAGAAAGACCTTTTCTTCGGTAACGTTGTGTTGTAGCAATGGCATTATCAGAACGTTACCGAAAGGTGAAATAGTCGGCGACTACCCTAGAGGAGGGCATGGAACAGCACCTATGCTATTCATCTGCCAAGGTTTCGAAACTGTAATACGATAAACAATTAAAGCTGTAGGTTTCTTTGACTCGAGGTTTTGGCCATTACAGGTTACACAAGTCTTAATTGTAGAATGATATCGTCATTTTTACGTTAATCCTTTTTAAGTGGTATTCTTTGTAAAATATCACGTAAAACAAGTCCAAATAAATAAAAGTAATTTATTTTTAATAATATTATCATCTATTAGTTGCACAATGATAAACAAAGACAACTAAACTTTAATTTTATAGCACGAGAACAAATCTCGTTAAACATTTTAAACGAAATCTGGCCTTAATATTACTAAACATAATTCCATCATACTTTCCTCTGATGTCTAACGCATGTAGGTTTCCTACTATTCAAACAGTATGTCGTAGTCATACCTCTTTTTGAAGATGAACATATATGACACTAACAAGGGAACACAGGGAAGTGTCCCACGCCGATTTAAATGAAACTTGGTGGGTTTATAGACTAATGCAGTGTAAGAACAACGGTAGCTGTCATAGATGCTAAATCCCCCGTTTGAAGGGGATGGGGCGGCCTAAACCCAACCCTACCTTGCGCTATTTGCTTTAACATCGCCAAAACTATAAGACATATCAAAAAAAAGTTAAGACAAATCTGTAACTGTTTTATAAGTACTAAAGGATAGTAACAATAGTTGGCCTGTCGTAGTT
>JAHWXV010244728.1:0-19774 GCA_024586415.1 Phrixothrix hirtus | reverse complement strand
TTATTAAATAATATTATAGCTGATCTTTTTTTATTGTTTCCTGTTGTATATATCTTGCATTTACCGAAATTTCCAGAAATTTTGTTATTAATGTTATACGATTGCTGTAGTAAAGCAACGTCTATATTTCGATTTTTTATTGTTTGTGTTAGATTGTAAGTTGCTGCTCTAAAATGATACAAATTAAGTTTTTTTTACTAATATACGGCTTTTTTCTAGGTACTCGTCTCTAAAACTTTTCTTTTCCTAAAACTCTTCTTATAGTTTCGGGATTTACCTTCTTTCCTAAATACTTGTCCACTTCCGTTGTTAATTTTGGAGCGTTTGGGATTTATAAGAATTTTCCTTATTATCCATTGTTCTTCATGAAGTGTAAATATTTTTTTTGTACGGAATGTTGGTTTATTTATGAGCCTGTTATGGTTCTCAAAACGTTCAACGTGCACTGTTGATAAAAGGTTTATTAACCGCTTATTAACCGTACAAAACATGTATTTTATCGTCCCTCTCTTCCTCTCAATTTTCCACGGTAATTAATAGCAGGTGATTTAGAAAGGTTGTCACCTGTTTGAGTTTGATGCGCTGCAACGCCGCCATCTAAATACATGCCCGGAATGTACAGTGTGACGTTATCATAAGTAAGTCTTGCAACAGCTATTATTATTATTATTACAGTTTTTAAAAGATTATAAGTTACTATTAATAATATTTGTTACACGGCCTATATATTTAGGATGACGTCCACTAGTGTACGCTGCGGCTTTCTATATGGGTAGTGTTGAGTGGAGTATTAATTGGTAACATAAAGCGGGGATGTATAAATTTTTTGTTTAATATTTAGTTTCATATTGCATGTTTTCCATTGTTGTGCGTGTTTAATTATAATTTTTTATTGTAATAAGCATTGTTTTAATTGCAATTACTTTGTTTTTTCCAAAACTACTTTATAAATCATAATTCAATTTTCTATACAAATTAATGTTAGACCGATAGCTACCGCGTGATACGCCACTAAACTTTGTATATCGGAGTGATCTGTTAAAGAAATATATAGTTGACGCGAAATTCAAACAGAAGGCAACCTTTTTAAATCACCTGGTATATGGCTATTAAATGACTGTATTTAAAAATTATTGTAAATAATCGATCTGATTAAGCTAAAAAGAAAAATAGCCAAATCTCAGTTAGATATATTTAAATTTATTGCACATATTTAACTGTCATGGCGTATCACTGACTAAATTGATTTGTGTTATTTTGTTATCAATAGAGTTATGATCTGCTGTATCTATGATAAAGAAGCACCTGCAAACCATCTAATTCTCAGGCGATAAACCATTCTACACTATGTTGACGTGATTCATCAATATTTCATAATTTAAAGCAAATTTAAGAAAAACAGTATTGAAATTTCCATCATTCATAACTGCTATCATTAGGTTCCTATTTCTCGATCCGAATAATTTTCTATAGTTACTCAAACGATATGGAAAATAAATCAACCTAGTCGGTAATTATATAAACTTAATGCGTTTGTAGATGAACAAAAATCGCACTGATCTGATTAATTTGTTTTTTACGTCTAACGGTAACTTACAATTAATGAAACAGTATTTTATGAAATAACAAAATCTCAAAATCTGGCTATTGTTAAAACGCTTTTACGGTTTTTTTGCCTGATTTGTCAATTTGCCAATTTGAATGTAAAGGAACAACAATTTTAAATTTTGTTAATCGAACAAAAGTAGCCGAAGTTAATATTGAATTTAATTACTAATCGCGCGATATTTTACTTGACTTCCTCAATTTTTTTTGGTTACATTAAGACGTGTACGTTAGTTGGTTAATGAAAAAGGGCGATACGGGCGTGTAGGTTTTTAAATGTTTATTAAAACTAATGACTATTACTCAAAAACAATTAAACAAATAATTATACAAGAATGTATGTTAAAATATTTCAAATGAATATTAATCGTTTGTTTTCAAATGTATATAAAATTGTCTAAATTTATCCTAGATACTTAGTTTAGTTCGTGTAACTGTTTGAAGTTCATTTAGGGTTCTAAAATTTTTTAAATGTTTTGCAATATTAATTCTAACAATAAAATCCTAACTAGATTGCTTTGTACGTTAGTTTAGTACCTTTAATTTTATTTTGTAGTAAACGTTATATTTTGTTAGCTATGCTAGTTGTAATTGATAAACCACGTTACCATAAAGCTTTTAGCATGTTATCTTGGTGTGACAAAATTCAAATATGGTTCACGTGAGTAACCTCTCAAATAAAAATCAAATAAACATTCGATAACCCGCAGGGCTGAAAATAACGGTGACCTGTAAGAGTAGGTATTCACTATAAATGAATCTATAACAAAGCTTGTCTAATAACCAAAACAACTCACAAATTTAAAAATTAATTTAAATAGAATATTTTAAATAGTTTTCATTTCAGTTTGCTTAAATAATTTGCAATTAAAATGTTTGTGGGTTACTGTTCAAGAATTCTAACATTTATGTGGAATGCACGTTATCTATGGAAGGATAGGTGATATCAATCAACCACCTCTTGTGAGATGAAAATTCTTTAGTTGGAATTGCTGTTGAATGCGTCATTCTCTTCTGGATTCTGGAGCATCCACTTCATTCTTCAATGTAGCACTTTGCTCGACACTGTTATCTTTTCGTTGACTGTTATAAATTCTCCACAATTGTTACCGAAACACCCTCATAAATTAACGATGTAACCTGTACTCTTTTATTAATTTAATAAAAGTAGTTTTCTCAATTATTATGTGGATTTGAGCTGCATTATTAATTTTAAGCACCTTGCGAACTAGTGGGTTCGTAGCAACTTTAGAAGGATAAACTGAAATTAAAACACTTACAACACTTCACTAATTCAAAATCACCGCCACTATTGAAAATAATTGCAATTAACGATTAGTAATTAGGGCTTAAGGCTTAATTATTTGTAATATCTTCTTGGTTGTCTTTGTAATGTCTTCGTTCAACTAAATATAATGTTCCTACTCTGTCTATTTTCATGACTAATTCATCATTATAACTTTGACTTGTTTAAACAGCACATTAAAATGTTATCTTAAGCTAAAAATTCCATGAAACATTTCATCTTTGTTGGAAGACTTATTTCTTATTTTAATATGCAATTTTGGTATACATTCATACACCGCTTACAAAACAAACCATTTTACAGGGTGTCCCAAAATAACTAACACCGCGCAAACTGTGGGTACCTCATGACCTGTAGAATAAAATTTGCTTATACATTTTTTTTTAAATAATTTTTAAATTTTAAAAATTTAAATGATATAATTTTCTCTAAATACAATCCTGTCTACTAAATAAAAGGAATTATAAATTTAACAATAGTGAAAACGTACTACTTACCTAAATATGCTTAGAAAACACACAATATTTATTTAGGACGTGCTTGTACTAATGTGACCGTAAAAGCTCTTTGTGTTTGTTTAGTTTCTTTGTAATAACAAAGGTCAGATGTTACATTTTAATATTTAATTTTTAAACCTATTGATTGTTTCATTTACCAAACTTATTTGTTAAGAATGCAAGATTCTAAATTCTTTTTACGCCGGCCGGTAACAATGTTCCTTAAAAATTATTATTGTAAACAAAACGAAATAACTGGAAAATGCATTATTTATTTATTTTGCTTTGTAAAAATTATTTTTAAATATTTTGCTTATTCTTAGATTCGTGTACCTGAGATTTGGTAATGCTCTTCTTATATATATATATCAGGTAAAGTAACATAACATCTATAACGTTTTAAAAATAGTTAATAATTTTCTGTCATTGATTACATTAAATTTATTAACTTTCTGCCTTCGATATTGCGGCCGTATGAAAAAACCGGTCCCGGTAAGTCAAATTGAATATATTCACCTTGACTTTGAGCTTACTATTTTGCTAACATTCGTTTGATTCAGACGTAAAGCGTATTTAAAATGTTTTCATTAATTAAAAATCTTTAACGTAATTCTATTTGCTAATTACAATTATATTTTAACACTTCTTTTCTTCGTCGTGTTTTTTTCAATTACCTTTTATTTTAAGTACTTATTTTGTACGAAGTTGCTTCATAATGCAATTAATTTAATGCATATCGATTCACGATCCTTGACACGCACATACTGTTTGATTCAAATGGAGCATTTTAAGAATATGTAAATAAATTAATTGGTATCTCCAACATTTTAGTTATGAATCTTTCATTTCTAAGCAATTAAGGTTTTGTGTAACCACAATGACGAAACTACAGGAGTATAATTTTTTAAACAAGTTTTACTGAGCGCACTATTGTCATAGATATGCTATTGTATTCAAAGAATTGACTAAAACTCAAAATCGCTTTAAATTTGCAATAACGTTCATTAAATTGCACAACATATTACTTTAACTGGCGTATTAATAATTATTACAAATTGATTTCCATTTCAATTCATTGAATTGCTATTTTAAAAGACTGTAAATGAAACTAAACATTCATTTTTGCTTTAAATAACAATAACTTGACAATTTTAAACTGAAGTATATTATAGGTTGTCGAGGAATACTTTTGGTAGAAGTTCTGCTTTATTTTAATTTTGTCATTATCTTTACTCTACTAATAGTGTTTTTATATGCAAGTATTATATATGTACATGTAAACCTGAGAACTGTGATTTTATCACTTATTTTATTATCGTTCAAATTACCATTATTATTTTTAAAATTGTGCCATTTGATCATTATTTAATTGGCTTCACTGTGTATTATTAAATTATTTAACAATAAATTTCGATAACTTTAAAATAAGATGTTTAAAAATAAACCATACTATCGTAGTATGATTGCGATGATTCAACTGTTGTTAAAAAATATTTATGGGATTCAGTAAACAACTTTATCTATTTATCAGCGCTGTTTTCTCCTTTTTTACAGCTAACTACAGTTTATACTTCATGACAACGACCGAACTCACCTTAATTAGTTAAGTAATACCTGATTTTATTTATTTAAATTTTCTTGTACGACAGTGGTTAATCTGAAATTCATGCTATGTTTTTAATTATATTTAACCACTTGCTATAAATCCTTTTAACTTTATCTTCTGAAATAAATATCTATTTAAAAAACAAACGCATGTTTGATACTTCAACATATACCGATGAGTAATACACATCAAGAATAAAGAAGGTGGTAAATTCGATAATCTCGAAAGCGTATATGAGATGTTCATAAATTAAAGTCAAAACGGATAGTGGATTCGGATTCAGCATCATTAAATACTGTATACTAGATACGAAAATGTTGGAGAGGTTCGTGTATGGGGCGTATCGAAACTTTTAATAGCATATGCTACATATCCTAACTGGAAGTAGTACGTAATATCTTTATATTACTATCCGGCACGACGCACATTCCAGGATTGGAGTAATATTATAATTGTTAATAATTCGAAAACTACGTTTTTGGAAAAGAATCATAAGAAAATTTTATCTACAGGTCATAACGCACACACAGTTTGCGCGTTTTCACTTATTTTTCGACACCCCGTACAATATATACAAATTTAAAATTTTTATATTTTATGTGGATTGTATCCTTATTTTCGGACAAATTAGGATATACAATCAATGAAGACATGATAAATCTTAGAAAAAATATTTAAAAATCATTTAAGTAGGCATCGTAAAGGAAACACACATCCTAGTGCTTATTGAAAGCAATTGTAAATTATTCTTATGAAACATTAGCTACAAATAATTACAAGAACATAACTACGCGTACGTGGATGTTGTAGTATTAAAACAAAAGGTAATTATATGCTACCCTTTATTTGATGTGGTTTTCTCAAGTTTGAAAGCGTAGTATACTTTGAAGTAAAGCGCAGTGTGGTTTAGTAATCGCTTTAGCAGTAAACCAGTATTTACTTTAATTTATTGACTTCTACGGTTTAAATCTTAAATTTCATTAGTTTTGATTTTGTAAAATCTAATATTAAAACGAAAACTAATTTTAAAAGCACATAAAATTCAGGGATGAGGTGCCTCAATAATATAAAATTGCGTTAGAAATAATATAATGCTCTAGATATTGTATTACAAGTATTAGTGAATTTGCAAAAACAACATTATTAAATGATTGTGTAGCAATAGTGTCGAGAATGCAATTGTTTTAATATGGTGTTTATACATATATTGAATTGTAAGGTTTAATATACATAAGGGCGTGACGAGCCACATAAGCACAGTCTTGTATCCTCGGTTTATTTTCGCGACCATGTCCACAAAGCTTAATAATTGGATTTTTAAAATAGAGTTGAAAGCAACAATGTTTATTTATGTAATTGATTGTAAGTAGCTTAAAAAAACTCGAAAATTTACCATTTCTTTCACTTTAAAATTATCAAAATTGTACCTTGCGATTTCTCATTCTTCATGGCAAGTTAACTTATGAGATTAAATATTTCTAGCTAATTCTTTAGGAAAGTTTTAAAGTGTTCATAAAATGCCATAAATTTATACAGTATCAGCTTGAGTAATATGATTAATAGGGGGCAAAAGCAGGAGCTCGTAAAGTTTTGATATGTAAGGGTAACCAAATCTTTCTTATGGGTAGACAGCTCTCTTGATACTCAGCATCTCTTTTACATCCAGTCAGCCCTTTTTAATAACATAAAATTGTTCATTACCGTTAAATCATTAATTTTGTGTCAATCTAATTAATGTAATATTATTATGAATAATAAAAACGCCACGTTCAACAATATAATGGAGAAAATACAAATTTGTTGGAGGCTTAAGAGTAAATTCGCAACATATCTAATATTGCGAATGTAAAAGAATTACAAATTAAAATAAATTTATAATTCTAACATTTTGAATAAAAATATGGGAAATTAAAATAAGTTACGATCAAAAATTCTAAAGGAAAATATTTACAAACAATTTTAATGGACCACGCATTAAATTTAAATTGACAAAGGAAATTCAAGCGAAAGCAAAATATTAAAATACCCTCATTGTGTTCATAATTTAATTAATTTGTATAAATAAATGATTCAGAAAATACATTTATTTTTATTTAAGGGTTGTAATTTAATTTCAGATTACTTTGGTCACACGAAAATTTTGTGTTCAGTTTCAGTATGAAGTATATTCATTGCTAAAAATACATCTCAGTTATACATTAATGGAAACCAATGGAAATTCTTGAGATTTTTTGTGGACAAAATCTAGGACAAATGATTTATCTAAACTTTTTAACACACCAAACATAAATTGTAATTTCCATGTTTTCGAATATTGGTTCTTTAACATTTTGTTTCCTTTAAGTCATCTAATGATATTTAAATAAACAAATATATTTTCATATCCTCTCGGATAAAATTTAATTTGTAGTCTTTGCATTAACTCCCTGTACAACTACTAACGTTAAAAATAATTAAGTGTTTATACAGGGTGTCTGAGATATAAGAGCATTACTTTAACAGCTGATACATCGTAATATGCGCGACAAAAAACGCTTATAAACTATGCGTCTAAATTACATATTTTTCTAAATATTTGTGATTAAAGTTGGTCGACTATACAACTTTAGTCAGTAACCGTTGCCGATCGAACAGCTCCGGCAAGACGCACATGATTTTAGAATACTATTAATGACTGTCTCAGCTGTTTATTATAAGTACACGTTAATTACCGTTTAAAAAAAGTTTTATTTTCTTGCTTAAAATTTCTAATGGCGGATTAATTGTGCAAGTTTATAATTTCTTTAAAATAAAAACAAGGTTTTTACCTAATAGATACCATTTTTAGTATGTGTACATTTGTATTATTGAATATGGAAACATTTAAATAACTTTCACTTGTACAAAGACCCTTTAACATGACGTTAAATTATTTTTAATAAATATCTTCATATTATTAATAATTGCAATCACTTGTAAAATATATAATTCAAATTTTGTGAAAATCTCATAAAATTTTACGTAATTTGTATGCAGTAAAAAATATCTTCATACAAATTAATGTGGATCAAACACATGTCAGTTTCAGATATTTATAAAATAAGTTTAAAATAATTAATGCACAAATAATTATAATTAATAAGCAATAGCGTTATAGTACAGCAAACTTAGATGATTTAAAGGAATACGTTCGATTGCATTTTATTCATAGTAAGTGTAAACTGATACTTTATCAACAATAAAGTGGTTTGTTTTTAAGTACGTTTAATGGTAAATGATGTACAGACCTGTATCTATGATAGATTTTTACATGAAAATATACAATTTTTTTTAAATTGCATTAAACATTTATGTTCACAAAGGGCTGTTAGATAATACTTCGGGACACCCTGTATAAAAGTTTAAATTAAGATGCAGTTAGAAATCTAAGATAAACATACATAACGTAATAAATAATTAGTGTAAGACAGAATATGTTTTCGTTGACATAAAATTAACCATATTGAGAAACGTATAGAAGTTGTTACACTATTATAAATTGCAAAACTTGTAAATACTTTTAATTTCTTTAAATCAAACATCACGTCTTGCATTTAGTTATTGTATATAGAAAGGTTGAATGTTAAATAAAAATATTCTGTGTCCTCATTGTTCTTTATGCCTACTATTGTCGAAAGTTTCGCTGAGGCTGGCCAATCAGCATTAAAACATTACGCTTTTTGAAATAATATATATGGGGTAATCTAATGTTGCCTTCAATATAACGATATGGAATTATATTCAAACTCATTTAGTTTTACCCGTAATTGTCTAAAAATTGGATGATTCAACTAACTTCCAAAAAACGTCGTCAATATCTGCAAAGTGCAGATATGATACTGCCTATATAAATAAGAGATAATCATGACAATGCTGTAACTTGAAACTACTGCGTTTAAAGTAGCGGAACCGCTTGCAACAGGTACATTAACTTGCCAAAATGGCATTGTAATCATATTGTGTATTGAAATTTTGTAAACTCCTTATTTATCATGCCTAATGATAAATGATGCCCTGTAGTAACCCTTACAACTATTTCGCTTTAAAAAAGCTGATGTGCTAGTTTAAAATGGATTAATGTCTTCGTCGTTGTTTTATACATTAAAGTTTTTGATGTAAAAACTTTTTCATTTGTAACGGTACTGATTATAATTAAGATAATTCGAGACAAAATCGGCAAAGTACAAGGATTTGTTGATTTTCCAGCCGTTATAAGGTGCAAAGGTCGCTGTTTTACTCAACAACATTTAACAATCAACAAACACCTGATGAAGTTCGGTATAATCAAATTAATAGCGCCACTAACTCTAGGACTACAACTTTAAGTAGATAAATACTTATTGATACCATCCGCTCCTAAAGGCAATATGAATGTTTAATTCACATCAAAATCAGTTGATTTTCACACTTCAATTATAAGTACCGTACAAACTCATTTCACTGCCATATGCGGCTTTTTTTACGCAACTTAATATACCTAAAATAAACAATGTAATACTACATATTCTATGCAAATAAAAGAATTCAATAAGCATCATTAATTAATAAAATAAAAAAATCACACAGAAACAACGAATGTTTTTAAAGAATAATCATTAAAATTGACTAAAATGATATAGTCAGTTGTTGGTCAACGCATAGGTTGATAAATTACTCTTACGTTAAAATATTACCATGACATACGTTATGCAGATAGAACAAGGCAAATTCAGTAAATATTAGTTTAAAGCCATAAACCACCTTGTGCTGTCTGCTTTAAATTACTGTCATGAAATGGTAATAATTTTACTCAGCGCTATAAAAATTTTAAATTATTCGTTCAATAGTTAATAATACTGCTCTAGTATTGGCGTTAAAGCAACAACAATTTTTGATTACTGAAATTAATAGTATGTCCAAGAATTGTTGAGTTAATAATTTGAGCAGCTCTACCTTACAAAATGTTTTTAACCCCGAATACGGTCGAATTCTTTGGTACGAGAATACTTAAGACCATATAAACGTTATGATTGCGGATAGTGGAATATTTGTATCAAATAACTGGGATCAAAACTGGGCCACAACGATCCAGCAATCTTCTCTACGAATTTACACTAATATTTTTATCATGCGAAATGCTACAATTAACTTTAAATATTATATCACACAATACTTAGTGGGTCACCCCCATACAAATGCTATTAGCCCAAGGCAACTGGGCGTGACTTCTGACTTTAGTCAGTGTAACTTTTCGCAATGCGAAGGGAGACATAAAACAGAAGACGTCTTTATCTTTGATTCGAACAGCTAAATTGAAAAAATTATGATACAAAGATGTCATTCAATAAACAATTTGTGCGATAAAATTAAAGCTAAAATTACAATCGTTAATCAATGGACACTTTTATAATACCCATATTTAATATTATAATTTCGTACCAATTTAATTTTATAAATAAAATTATGAAACCATCAAAATTAGTACAATAGCCTGAAACAATTTAAAATAGAATTAACTCAATTATATACAGGGCCTAAGTTTTTATGAAAAATAGGAATAATAGAGGAAATTCAAAGAAAAGTGAACTACTAACAATTTATTATTCAAAAATTCAAAATAACACATGAAATTGGCTAACTTCATAACACATCTCGTATTGTACTGGAGCAATTGAAACAACCTTCTCTATAAATGTGATGGATTGGTTTGTGCTCAAAGCCGTTTATTCTCATTAAAATTATAGATGTAAAGTAGTTTGAATTAGTGTTTATTCAGAAAATATAACATGTTCGGGATCTTGTTTGGTCCCATCATCAGATATAAATTAAAATTTTTAAGTCATGAGTTAATTAAATTTAAGGGGAGAATAAATTAGTTTAAGGATTAAAATTATATAAATTAGCTTACTAGGATATGTAAAGAATTGTGACATGTTGAAATTTGGACTGCTGTGATTTGTTTTATTTGGGAGTACGTTGGGTTGTATAGTGTTCAGGGGTTTATTGGTTATAAACCAATAAACCCCTGTAGGTAGCGGAACAGGTGGTAATCGCTCGGTGAAAGGTCTGGGCTGTATGGTGATAGTCCACTTTTTCTTATCTAAAAGATCTAATTAACTATTGCGTTTGATGAGCAGAATGATATCGTGCATTGTCATACAGCAACAAAACTCCGGCGGAGAGTTCGTGTGTTGCTATTCCATTTACTGCCGCTTTGTTTATGAAGTCATCTGAGATACTCATGTCTCGTCCCCTGAGATACTCATGTCTCGTCCCCTGTGACGATGTCGTCCTCATTGTATCGAGTCCATTCTCATTCTTTTGTGTTCCTCAAAAAGTATTGGGAATCCATCGTAGAACCAACTTTCTGAATGCAAGTTTTCCGAAACGATTTTGTACACCACTGACCTTGAAATGCGTGGAACTTCCAGCAACAAAGGTGGAAATCGTGAACAGTCGGTCTTGATCAATTTTTGCGTCAACTGCGCGTACCGAATCGTCTTCGATTATGAAGATTGGCACGATTGCGGTTCATCATGCACATTATCCGCCCGTCCTTGAACGTCCTTACCCATTTACACACTTTGCTGTCACTCATTGCATTAGGGTCGACACTTGAAATATCTAGTGGTGAATGTTCTCCGCTGACATGTTCCTTGCTGTCAAAAACTGTAATAGAACTATTCGCAAAATTCGTTTCACGCTAAAAACACTAAAACTATTTTTGTTCTCTTATACACTTGTGTGCAAAACCTGTTTCTACAAATAAAGCCGCCTCTGTTACCTAAATACCTAATACCTAAATACATGAATAAATAGTTTTATTTTGACTGAACTTGAAAAAGGACTCGTTTAAGTTTGATTGACCTTATAACAGATTCTATGGACTTTTAAATATTTGTTACTTTTTGGGTGTTTCGGAGCAGCCAGTTGTTGTTTGGGCGCTGGATCCTCGAATTTTCGTGCTTTATTTGAAGACTTCAGTTGTGTTTAGCTTTTATTCGGCTTTATTGGATTTTATTCAATTTTATTTAACTTTTAAAACAACTTAATTTATTTATGTGTTTATTTAATTAAAATATTAATTATATTCACTTCATTATTATTCTTCCTTACATGTTGGTGTGTTAAGAGAAAACAATAGATCACAAACCAAATAAAGCTTTATTTTGACCAGCATAAGCTTTACACAAAAAACAATATAGTATCGCTGGAGACTTAATGAATTTTCCTCGTATTTGGACTAAAAACTTAATGTTAAAGAAATGTAATAAACGAAAGTAAAAATTTCATTAACAAAGGAGCAACAATTAACGTTTAACAACAGTACATTTTTACATTTATAATACATCTTTTGTAATTAATATTTGTAACACTATCAAATGTAAGTTGTAATGAGTCGACATGAATTATTATTAAATGCATTTAATATAAAAATACAGAATAATAATTGTACTGGACCTAAGAGAAGTGTGTCTGTTAAAGCCCTAAAGGAAACACGATAAATGGGGGAAGCTAAAATAGCGAACGCTGATTAGAATTGAAAGTTTATTTGGTACCGGATAAAGTTTCTTCAGGTATCAAGGGAAGACTAAATAAACGAATTAAAAATAAAGATAACAAGATCTTCCTTAATACTAACTTTTTATACATTCGTATTTTTTTAATAATTTTACATTTTTCTTTTAAAGGTAGTAAAATTGCCAAATTTATTTTGTAAGGATTTATAAATGAATTAGTTGTGATACAACAGCGGTCGGTGATTTGATTTTACACTAGAGCGCGGATATTAAGGAAGTTGAACAGAAACAGCCATAATACAGTTGCTTTGTTACATGGTTAGATGATTTGTAGTGAATACAGATTTATATATTGGAATTCATCTCCTCTAGGCTCAGACAGTTTCGACAATTACAAGTTAACGCTCTTCATCGTTAAACAATACTTTGACTAACGGTACTAACTTACTAGCTATAAAGTATAAAGTTTCCTATGAGTAAATTTGAAATAGAATACCGAATACATTAAAATTGTCGTGTTACATATCAACAGATTTTGGTCTACACTTATGATCGGTTTTTTAACTAACAATTGGAATTCTGTATTAATATCGGTGTAAATCTTGTGAACGAATTTTAGTAAAGTCTGGACGATTGGCTTTGTCATACAGACCAAACGGGGCAAGGTGGGCTTCTTAGGTATAAAGCAAAAGATTATTTAGGATAAATAACGACTCTGAAACGATGCTAGCTTTAGGAAATCTCTTCGGATTACTTCCAAAGTGAGATCTAGATGCAATAAATAGTCAAGATAAAGGTTAAAATATTTGCTCTTTGAATCGGCCTGTCGCAAGATAACACAAATTCCCTTTATCTACCTTTATTCAATTTATGTAATGACTGTACTTATTTAATTTATACAAGCAGGCTTCTGCATTCTTATTAAAATTTACTTTCACTAATTAATAAATTAAACTCTTATACTTATTGTATTTTTACAACCCTATTTACATTATTTTAAATTTTTAGTTTACGTAACATCAACTTTTAGTAATATTCCATATTTATTTGGTGTTTAAAACTTAATATTAATAACAACATTTTTATCACTCTTTAATTGCACTTTATTTAACACTTCATTTTTATTTTCGATTTTAACCGTTAATTCAACATATTACAGGCACCACAATTTCACCTGACTGACTGCAACATTTTTCCCAGCACAGTCCCTCAATGTATTCATTTACGCTTCTTACAAATAAACTAAATGAAGGATCGTGTTTACTTTTTTATAACTTTGTTATGACGCATCATGAAATATCTGTTTAAGTAAAGCAACAACAATGACGACCCAACTTTATTTCCAAGATGTCGTACATAAACAACTAGAAGTTTGTTTTAAATCAACCAGAAATTAAAAAACTCTTAACCAGTATAAGTACATATCTATACTCTTATAAAATAATTATAACTAAAAGTTTGTTTTAAATTAAACGTAGTATAGTAAAAAGTCTTTATTTTAGAAAAACAAAATTGAAAAATAAGTAAAAAAGATTTAAATGATTATACCGCAATCGTTTCCTAAGCATTCGTAGACTTCTGTTTTTTCGGCTGTCTCTTCTTCAGATATTTCTTCTTTAACTCAGTTTTTTCAGCTTCGATGGTATTTTCGAAAACATTGTTTTATAAAATAGTAATTCCAGTAATTCCTTCAATTTTGTATGTTCATTACTAGATTGTTTCGCCAGTGATGCGTTTACGTTTTGCTTTTTCATTTGTGATTTGGTTGCTAGTTTCCACGTTTCCTAATTTAAAATTCTCACATTTGTCTCTTGTCATCATCGTACTTGTGATGCTTTTCTTCCGTTTCTAATCGATGAAATTGCTACCTTATTGTGGATAAAATTAGTAAGTTGTTGCACATTATAAAGTTGCCATTATTTATATGTGAACTTTATGTTACTCTTCAGATTGACAATGTTCTTTTTCAAAAACCTTCTATATTGTATCAAATGCTCTATTGGCAGGCAGAAAATTGTGAGTACGAACTGGAAAGTGTAAAAAAAAATCAGATAAATGGGATGTAGCTTTGTTACTACATAAATCACGTTTAAATATTATTCTGCCTAGCACATCTGTCACAAAGTAATCTTAGAATATTACAGTATTCAAAGTTTAGAGGCCTCAGCTATGATAGTAAAAAATTTTAGTTTCTCGTTTATGAGCTTGTGTTTTCTTCCATCTAAAGAAGGTCAGATTTTTACCTTCATATCCATACTACAGAATAGTGCAGAAGATCTGTCGTGGCTAAAGCGTATCATCTATCAAAGATTTTGATAAAAAGTGAATTTATTGTAAATAGAAGCAAAATTACTTATTGCTAAACATTATCTACTGCATTACATTATAAATCCTTTGTCCTTATGTTATTCAGTCTTACAAGGGGAGTGCACGGACCTGATGTCACAGATTTTAATTAAACTTTTTTGAGTTATTCTATAACACTAACATATATTTTGTGTAAAAGCATTTTTGTCAACGCCTCTTCGTTTTGGAGAAAAAAAATAAAATAGTAGAAAAAGAAAGATATTAACCTTTAGCAGACCAATGTTAGATATATCTAACACTTTTAATACTGGTCCCAAAAGTCAAATGTTAGAAATAGCTAACAGCTATAATTGCATCGTAAAATAATATTAAAACTAATTTATGATAACGTTTATTTTTATTGACAAGTAAAACAATTTATTTCCAATATGCAAAATGCGACGTACCTACTGGAGCAGCAACGAGAAATAGCTTCCCGGGGAGTCGAAATTAAAATTCATTCTTTGATACCCCATCAAATTTCTTCGCCAATTTTCGAAGATATGTTGCAATATGTATGGTACGCATCAAAAAATATACGAAAAAACGATATTTTTAAATTTTTGAGTTTATTTTCCTGCAGATATAAAGAAAGAAAAATGTGATTGTCAATAAATAGTCATATTAGGTACACCCGATGTAAACAAATGCGTTGTTATGTATGCTTTTATGATAAATACCATCCCAAACATTGTAATGGAGAAGAATAAATAAAATAAACTTGAGAATGTTTATAACATATTTTTTAATATTTTATTATAATCATGTTTAATATATATTTTTTTCTACTATTTTATTTTTTTCCCGAATCGAAGAGGCGTTGACAAAAAACCTTTTATACAAAACATATGTTAATCTTGTAGAATAACTCAAAGAAGTTACATTAAAATCTGTGACATCAGGTTCGTGCACTCCCCTTGTTAGTTAAAAGTGGAAGTCGCACACGGGATGTTCGAAAATTTTTATGTGCTTGGTATGTCGGCCAGATTTCAGCGGAGAAGATAAAAGTGCTATTGGTTCTGTAGAACTCAGGACGCCATTGTCTCCAATAAAACCTATGGTCAAAAGGTTGGACACGTAAAATAGTTTGATCTATAGTTTTCAACGCTGACTGCTCGAAAAACTTACACAAACAATTTAAACAAATTGAAGATATATGATGGGTATGATACTTAATTGTACACTAAAATTAAAGCAGTGTTGGATATGTTTTCAAAGATACTCAAAAAAGTAAGCAATTTGTATTAATTAATAAAAAACGACACAGATAAATTGTAATTATATACAACTCGTAACATACTTGCATAAGAAACCTTATAATGCGGTAACTTTTGTTTTCAGTGCATGCAAGGAAATAGTTGTTCATGGCATATAAAAGTCTGAAAGTTAATAAAATAATTATTTAATAAAAGTATAGAATTGTTAACAAAAATGAGTATGTCTTAAAATTTGTCTTCATATAGTTCTGTAACTTCATTCACAATAATGTAGAGTACTTCATCCAAATGAAGTAATATTCACTCTTAGTAGTATCGTTTACCGCAGATGGTAATACCCAATGCAAGAAATAGATTAGTAGTGGAACTTGTACGGCCCTGGATGCAGCATTTGACAACGGTCACTCGAACTGTTACATCTAACACTTCCCTGTGGGTAAAAGTTTATCGCAAATCACATTGCTGACGTTACATCTGTATTTAAATGTTTATAAAAGTTTATACTATCGGATAATATGACCCGAGGCAAGACCTCTAGTTGATATCATTCCGAAGATCGAATCAGGGGAAGGAGAAGACACATCGAATTGAACAAGATACCGGTCTTACTTGTGACTGTCGAATCACTTTGAAGAAAACAAGACAACAAACAATGCTATCGGTGTCAAAAAAATAGGTACACATGGCGGTGTATGTGTGTAAGACACACCCGTAACGTACGCGCAATTGTGCAAACAACCATATGGTTAACTACGAAGGTCCCTGCAATTCCAACGGTTTCAAAAGAGCGCATCATACATGGAAGTTTTACGAACAAAAACTCCAAAAAACAACGCAAATGAACCACAAATGAACCAAACAATTAATACAGGTCGGATGAAGACATAGGTCACGCCCCTTTTGCATTTGCTTTTACAAAAGTTATTGCTGTCTCTAACGTAATAGTGGAAGAGTTGCCATCATAAATAAGCTACTTGATATTAAGAGTGTTCGGATTCTAAATAAATTGAAAGTATCTCGCATCCCTCTATAGGAAACTGCAAGTCGGTGCTAAAAATAAATCTCTCTTGAAAACAGACTCGCGATTTCATTAAACAGATAGAGTACAACATTGGCTATTCTTTACCGACTAGTAATATTACCGAAATTGCTTAAATTTACGCGATGCAATAAAATGTATACGTTCCTCACTTTGTTCTTTAAGCAGTCGCAAATGTATTTATTTTGGAAAAAATGTATGTACTTAAGCTAATTATAAATTAGTTTTTAACAGTTTATTTATAAAACAGTTTTTAAATTATCATAAATTTTTTCGATGAACTAGTTTTAACTATCCGCTTCCAAATATTTAATTTTATTTGACGTATTTAAAGATCCTTGATTTTACTTTCTTTGAAGTACAAAAGAGGATCGCCGTGCTTTCTTAGAGAAAGCTAGGGGGTTTAGATATTGCGGGGAGCTGAAACGGACTGAGTATTCAGGCATGCGAACACAACCTTGTGTTTAAGGTGCAAATTTATTAATTAACGTTGTGAAAAAGGAGTTGAAGCGTGCTTTGCGCGGATTCGGTGTTTAAGTCATGGTGCGGAATCCGTTAATTACATTGTTGCAACGCATTCTAGCACTCGTATTTTAAAATGGATGAAAATTAATTTTCTAATGTAGAATTTGCAATACAAACCAGAAGAGCATATTAATTATGTCTAAAGCTCCTTTAAATTAAAAGTTTGTATAGTGGCAACCATGGTCGAAGTTTAGTGATGAAATTTGTCTTTTGTAAACATAATTTCACTATCAAAAGTTTCTATTTGAATTGATAACTCTTGCGATTACAATTTGGAAGTTTACAGTTTTTGAATTATGAATTTCTTACTTTAAACTTTTGAAATCGGTACCATCGTTTGAAAATTTGATTACCGCGTATAATACGTTGATGATTCGTCGCGATAACAGATTGCACACTGATTCTCAGGGCTGTTTCTCGCCTTAAGATTTTTATATTATACTTAGTGAGATCGCTTGCGAAATTTTCGTTCTCGTAGTTTGGGGGCTATTTGGGCTAGCTGTTGAGATTACATTTTCGCTTCAAGTTCTACGTCGGATAGTCCGTCATAATGGTTTGTGTTGACTAATTTGCAAACTGGGCTTAACTATCATGAGGCAACGCTCGCTATATGGACACTGATGCTACTAAAACAACTGTTGCTGAACTTCCGTGCCACGTCTTCCACAGAACTCATCGATATACTTAAACAGAAGAGACGAGAATAGTAGCAGTCGATGCGAAAACGGCAATCGATTCTAGGTTGGATATGGATTAGATTTGGAATAAAAACCCTAATGCTCCCGATAACTGCATCATCCGTAAAATAGTACTGAATGTGAAAACGGCGATCGGGGCTAGGAGTTCACGGGATTTGAGGTACCCTTTTCAATACCTGCAGCATGACGTTTAAGAGCCATGGATACTAATTAATTTTATAGAGCGAAGTAAGTATGATACTTGTTATTGAATGCTATGTGATGCTTAGCTTTGATTTTATAAATCAATTGTTGATTTTAAAAATCTAGTCGTTAATTGAGGTATACAGTAAATAAAATGTTAAAGCATAGATTATAAAATTGGTATTAATGCTCTTCACTAACATTCTACTATCTACTATCTAAATTATATTTATAGTAGAAAGGTTATTTTAATAGTGAAGCTTCTAGGTCATTCAAATAATAAAAATTACAACATTTATCGCTTCATAGAAATATAATTATAAGTAAAACTAACTTCATGCCCTTGTTCTTTATTAGGTTATGATTACCTTATCGTTAATGTGTTCTTACTTATGCCTACATCCAATTCTAGTATGTAAATAATTATTTTATATTTTCTTGTTATTGAAAATCTTAGCATAATCTGTACTGTAGTATATAATCAATTTGTATTTCTTTAATTTATCAATAGATGGCTCAGATCCGTTTTTATGATTATATTTTATATATTTAAATTAGTATGCACAGAACTGAAAACAAACAAAATTTGAAGCTTCACTAAGTAATAAATATACGGTATAGTTCTATACCGGTATTTAACTAATCCACATTTCAAATCATAATTATACTCCTAGAAATGACTTTTAACAGCATATGTTGAACAGCTGCTGACTTAACTTTTCTTATTACAGAGATCAAAGGTGCCATTTATAGAACGCCGGGAATTTATTTTGTATGTAGAGATAGCCTAATGTGGTGATTTTTATAGATCAAATTAGATTATTATTGTCAGCTTACCTTTATATACCTTTATAATTTACAGATTCACAAGCTATAATGTAATTTTATAAATATCATTAAAATGTAAATTTACATTTTAAATTTTAAAATTAATAAACTTTATTATTAAAATATGTAATTTTTATTTCTACGAACTAGTAGTAATTTTCAAACAATTTTCTGAGTGTGCACCCCAGCAAATTTTATTGCACATAAAAGCTGGTACAGCTTTTACTGTTGTTAACAATTAGTAAAATGCCTTATTTTATGAATCTTTAATTATCTTAGCTCCTCTTGTTAAAGAAGACGCCTATGTTTATTCAAAACGGACATTTAAAAGCTTATACAAAGGAATAGAAGGCCCTATGTGTTTTTAAAGGTAAATGTTAAAAATACAAAAGATATGAAGTGATGCA
>JAHWXV010244726.1:0-12209 GCA_024586415.1 Phrixothrix hirtus | reverse complement strand
ACCTCCTCTTTCCAATGGTATGTAAATTGTTTATTTTGAATTTATACTTTAATAAATACGAATTTATTAAGTTGGGCCATTCATTTAGAATAACCCTGTACAATGTATGTATAACAAATACAAAGTTTGTCTATTTGCGTATTAAAAAATAAACATTTTCTTGAAAAAGAAAAGATTATATATTTAAAGCGCATCTTAATCTGCAGGCATAATGTAAAAAATATATTAAAACTTTAATGCATAGTTTAGTTTCTTGTAACAATAGCTAAGATCAGTTTCATATTTATATGTACTTTAACTAGATAACCTTTTTTTCAAGAAAATGTTTATGTGTTAATACGAAAATCGGAAAAACTCATATTTATTGTAGGTTCGTGCTCAATTTTGTGAGTAACTGTATTTTCAGTTAGTTTTTAATATTTTGATTTTTTTTATTAAGTTAGTAATTCTTTCAAATTTTCTATCATGCAAAATGGAACCACAGTGTGATTATTTTGCTTCAATTTATTGTTATCCTGACAATAAACTTTTGTTAACTAAATATATGTTATTTCTCTTTCGCCTTAGCTGTGTTGAACTTTTTTTATGTAAGTATATAGGCAGCACTATGCATGCGTCACCTGAAATCGTATACTTAGCAATTCGACTGATTTCTTTTTGATAACACATGAAAGTAAGCTATGCATTAATTCCAAATAAAATAAAGTGATATGCTTAACATCTAAAATTAAATGCATCAACACAAAAATGAGTTCTACATAAATAGAAAAATAAAGGTCGATTCACACTATATGGAAACTGTACCAATATCACGGAAAGGACTTGCAACGTTCGAAATAATAAAATTTAGTCTACCTATATGGCAATGTTTGGGTAAGTTAGCAACGATGTGTATTTGTTAGATTATGTATAATCTGAAATTATAATAAAATTTACATCATTGACGACGTTGTATTGTATTGACCTTAATAATAAATATAATATATTCATTACATTTCTAGTTACCATAGAAGTTGAATTGTGGCAAAATATTTCTATTTTAGATTTGGAGAATATTGCAATTACTTAAACATCCAAATATAGAGCGCTGTAACGTTTATTTTTATACGCATTCAATATGATGTATTTTTAAATTTAATTTGAAATTTTAGTTCCTGGCGTTTGGTCACGTTCTCCGCAATTAGTCTTTAAATTCGATAGCTTCTTCTTAGGATAATTAGTATTCGTCACTTCAAGATAAGGTTCAAGTGTCTCCGCAAAGATATCCGCGCTGGTGGGTGTATGAGAATGTTTTATATAAACACCTCTTGTCTAAATTTCTAGATCTTACTACTCCTCAAGACAATTGGAAGATAGTTATCCATAAAGATTGTCGTTTTGACATTTTAGGCGAAAATCGTTCTGGATATACTGGAATTTTTAAAACTTATTATCGAATTTCTTCTAAATATTTGTGGTCTAAAATGCGAACTGATATTTCTAGGTCTACCCGCCGATATGTAGTGTACCAACAGCATAAAATAGAGCATAAACGCCCTTCAGGTTTTTCTTCGCCTAGTTAGTCCACTATCTCGCTTTTTCAAGGGTATTGCATATATCTTAGTAATAGCTGATGATTGTTTCACGAAATTTAATATGTTCCTTCCGTTGCGTACTGCAACTGTTTCACAAGTTATTCGTTGTCCAGAAGGTAGTGTAGTTTTAATCTGATAACCATTTAAAGAGTTGTATGTTGGCTACAGATTCGCTATAGAAGTTCTGTTATTTACACCGCCAAGTACAATCCTAACACCAATCCGGCGAAGCTTACTTAAGACCACGATATCATCATATGATAACCATCGTAAATGGGATGTTAACTTAACAAAAATGGTTGAAATATATGTACCTCTAGACATGAAATCATCAATGTTACCACACTTCGCTTTATTCGGCCGTGATTACAATTTATTTGGTAATTACCTTGGCAAACTACATTCGTAAAACAAATTTTTAGGAGATCTTGGTCGTGTCGATCATTTTTCTCAACTTAAACATTTTAGTAGGCTGTATACTGAGGTGAAGTCGAGTTTTCAAAAAACTCACGCTCGAAATGCTCGCGTGTGTAATGGCATCGACCTTTACAACCTTATGTCAGTAATTTAGTTCTTCGCCGCAGTAAGCTCCTGTCAGAAGTTTCTGTTTACTTTTCCGCAAAACTCGCTCCGAAATTTGGGAATCCGTTTACTATTAAATAGAAACATTCTTCCAGTAATCATCAGTTGCAGAATGCTGTTAATAAAACTGATGATGGTATATATCCGACTTAAAATCTCATGTTCCTCCTGTATAATATTAGAAACAGTTACCAATTTTGACTTTCCCTTTTTATAGCTCCTTAGATATATCTTACGAAATTCGTTTGTAAGAAGATTTTTCTAACTTCAAATATAGTTTGCTTTAGTTTAAGTTGCGGTAATCTAAATCCATCCTCACAACGATTGATAGTATTTATCCTATCACTAAATTTTTTTTGGCTCAGATATTTTCAATTCAGCGTCTCCATTAAATCTTTAACGTCATTTAGGGTACATAATTAATTACTACCGCGACTATTATATTCTTATTAACGTACTTCTCGCCTAATTGTATCCAATTCTCTTGAACACAGCAAAATTGTAAAGTTTAGATTCTCTTTTATCTCGATGTCATGTTAGTCGACTTTATTTACAATTTTGATAAGCAATTTTGCATTGCTAACTTCCTTAATTTTCCCCTTCGCAGGTCTCTTCATTTTGTTAAGGTATGTTTTGGTTACAATATTCTGAATAAGTAAAGAATTTAGCCAGTCCTAATTTTAGTATTTAGGGTACATATTCTGCTAGCGTTGCAATTTATTTTAGGTTATGTTTCTGGTTAAACCTTTAGGTTTCAATTGTTTGAGCTTTCCTTATTATTTTGGGACCTTCCCTCTCCTTGTAGGTGATTAGTAAGGATTTCCGTAATTTTTCATTAACCAACCCATGTGTTATGCAACTATGGTCTTACTTCTGGCCCTAATTCTTCCTAATTTTTGTCACACTCAGGATGGGTTAGTGATTTTTTCTTGTATTATATTTCATTGTAGGGTGTTACTTCGGCGTCCTACCTAGTATATGATTATATGGTTACGTTTTGAACGATTACACGTCCTCATGAAAATCACCCCTCTCTGATATGGACTGGGTTCAGTTTTCTCCAGTCGCTGTTCTATGGATTCTAATTAGGTATTCATTTTGCGTTAATATTTGTTATAGGTTTCGACGATTTTCTTTGATCTCTGTTCATACACTTATGCTATGCCATCGATTGTTGTACCAATCGTAGGTGCAAATTATTTATTTTGTATAATCCTTAAAAGAAAATTTTACATGGCTTATCATCGATTTACCAAGTAATGTAAAGACCATTCCATGTAAATGGGTATATAAGACAAACATATTTCCAGACGACAGTGTTGAGAGATTTAAATCAATATTAGTGTAGACTACCATCAAACATTTAGTCCAGTTTCACGGTTAGGGTGTATACGGGCAATTTTAAGTATTGCCACTGCAGAAAAAATACGCGTATTCAGATTGATGTTTCAACGGTATTTTTATACGGAATTTTAGAAGAAACTAGTTATATGCATCAACCTCAGGGGTATAAAAATGAAGTACAAGAGGTATGTAAACTAAATACATGTTTATATAGCCTAAAAATGTCATCAAGGTGTTGGAATCATCATTTTGGCCGTTTTCTGAAAAGAAAGATTTCAAAATGAGCGAAGCGGAGCAAGTATTAAAAAGTAAACAACAGAAAGGTATTGATAGTACTTTATGTTGATGATCGTCTTGTCGCAATCTTAAATAAAAAGGATTTAGATAATTTTGTCAAAGATTTAAAAACCGAATTTAAAATTACAAAGCAATCAGATCACTTTTGGGCTTAGAAATCAAACAAAACGGTAATGGAGAAATTAAAGTAACTGAAGAGTGCCACTTAAAAAAAATCTTAGAAAGATTTAGTTTTTTAGAATGTAAAACAGTATGGTTCCGATTTTAAAACATTCAGATATCAGATATCAAGGAAAGATACAAGGTTACCTTTCAAATGAGCTTCTTTAGTGGTAGCCTCTAGACTCGGCATAGCATATTGTGTTAATCATTTGCCGAGATCATCATAAGATGTAATTGATGTAAATAGAGTTTTTAGGTAACTAAAAAGCACAAAAAATTATGGCATTGCATATAAACATAATTTCAAAAAAGGAATACTAGATTATTGTAATTATGTTTTGGAGGATGTATAGGAACAGAAAAATCAATAACTAGTATAATCATTATGCACGACGCACAGATCTTGTCATGGTTAAGTCAACGTCTGTCAGTTGTAGCAACGTTAAAAGCAGAAGTAGAAATTATAGCAGCAAGTTAAGCTACAAGAGAGATTAAATGGTTGAAAAGGCTGTCTAGTGGAACTTTTAAAATAAAAGAAAATCCAATATTGCAGGTTAATAATTTAGTATATAAGAAACAAACACTTTTTGTTAGGGAAACAGTTACAGAAGATTAAATTAAAGAATTGCAAACTTCAACAGAGAAACAGCTAGCAGATTTGATGGCAAAACCATTAAGCAAGGTTATGCTTTCAACAGCAGAAGTAAAGGAATTGGATAACCAATAAAATAAAGTTAACAAAGGAAAGGTAACCGGAATTTGTGCGTTAAGTTTAGTTTTACAACTCAATTAAGGATCAAGCTATAGAATAAGTTGTTGTTGTAGTTTCATGAGTTTTTCATGATCAATAAAAATAATAATATGTATAATTTATCTGTCAACATCTATACAAGCATTCTCACTAATAAAATTCTAAGGTAATTACTTTTTATTAGCCAAGCCTAAAATCATTTCACTGTGGATATTCACAATAAAAAATTCAAATAATAACTATTCTAAAATTAAATTAACCATTAAATCAGAACGAAATATCAGATAATTATTATACTCAATTAAAATCTATACTCAAATTCAAATCTATACCATTCATACTAAAATTAAATTAATTATTAAATTTAAGCGTGGTCTCAATTTATTATATCCCATTCGAACCTACAATCCATTCAAATCAAACACACAATGATTATTATACGAAATTTAATTAACTATTCAATTAAAACGCGATATCAAATAATTATATTCAATTAAAACCTGTAATTAAATTCAATCAAAACATACAACAATTATTCTAAAATTTAATTAACTGTATCTCAAAGATCAAACACGGTATCAGATAATTAAATGCAATTAAAGCCTAAGATGAAATTCAAACATACAAAAGTTATCATAATATCAAATTAGCTATTCAATTAAAAGACGAAATCAAATAACTATATTCAATTAAAATCATACATACAGTTATTCTAAAATTTAATTAACTGTAATTCAAATAAAGACCAGTATTAGATAACTATATTCAATTAAAATCTGAATTTCAAAACACAAGATCTGCAAATTTAAACGAGGGAAAACTGTGACAGATACGAACAAGTTAAAAGAAAATCTCTCCTGCTAAAACCCGATAACTCTGCCGTCCTACTTCACCCCTTGACAGAAGTTTACTTAAAATGTATACACTACTGAATTTCTCAGACAAATAACCTTGATAACTAATAACTTAAAAATTTAAATATTTATCTTACGAAAACGTATAAGATCAAACGATAACTTATTAGTTAATTTTTATACATAATTTTTCAGCAGTATCTAAAATTGGTGATCCATTATCTAAGTGACCTTACGTTAATGTTATCCAAAATGGTGGTTAAATATATGTAGGGGAGCAAAACTTATCGTGTTTATAAAGGATTTTTGCATTTTCAATCAGCGTGTCCAGCCACCCAGAACTGATGAGCCCCCTAGGGCGAAACCATTGGTCTGCTAACGCTGTGTCACGCTGTTTGGAAATGTAAACCTATATAATATTACCTGTTCATTTAGATTAGAAATCGTTGGTGATGAGAAGCCTTAGAATTATTCATATTACAGTTTGATGGCTTTCCACTGGTGCTGAATTTATTTTTAAAATTCGTGCCATTTTTAGGAGGAATCTTTTTCTTTATATCTCTTGTATTAAAACTTATGTTATGCGATTCTATAGAATAAATTATTCTTTGGACTCAGGATCTTTATAATCATTTGATTTCATTTTATGTCTCAAAGATAAGGAGCACTCTGAAAACTGTAGATAGTTTATGAACTACACATTAAAATTTTCTTATAACTTGTTTTTCTAAAATGTACGGTTTCAAATCCAATTCTGCAAATTTACCACGGTAGTGTTGATCTGACGTGCCGATAAATAATCCTAGGTTGATATCGCTGCAGTAGACGATAACCTTTATTTTAATCGAAGACGTATTATTTAGGTGCTGACTAAACCAATGTTAAAATTGAGGCGTCATTCAGGATTAGTAGGTCGCACCTATTAAACAACTGTCGTCTTATAAGCTTGTGAATGCAGAACATTAGTTCAAGTCTTGTGGCATGTTCCGTCAGAAAACAATACAATAAAATAATGGATAAATATTTAAAAATTATTTATTAAACATTGAATATATGCATAGATTCAATACAGTTATTTTATCATCCATTAACCTGTCTGAACAGCTAGAAGAAGAACGGATCGCGTAGGACTTTGGTGCGTTGTGTTTGGGATCTTGATAACTATCTGCTCTGTTAACAAAGTTTGTCATTCAGAAAAGGCCCTGAAAAGATTTAATTTAAAAAAAAGGATCCTAAAGTGCATATACGAGTCATGGCACACAAAATAGCAGCCCTCAGATCTCGAAGACGGAATTACATCAAGAATATCCTCGATTTGTCGAGACAAGGAGTTCTGGAGCTAACCGTAGTATCAAATACAATGCTCATTGTCTGTGCCTTTCAAGAAATATACAACCCTCACTTCGCAGAATATCGCGTGCAATACTCTTTACCATGTGGGCTTGTTGTGACAGCATCTTTATTTTTATTGAATCTTTAGTATAATATCATGTAAATAACCGACAATCTTATATGAAGGGGACGACTTATAGAGTATTTAAGCATCAGGGACATTTTCAGTTTCCGGAAACTTTATTATGGGCGGGTAACGTCTACATCAGGAACATTCCTGAAAATTTTTCTTCCACGTTATCTGTGTGCCTGTTGTTGCGAAACGCACGTCTTGCCAGAAACGCCTTTTCGTTGACTTTTACCACCAATGGTTTTAGCGTCTATGTGCATAATAAATCCTCATGTATGACATTCACCTGGTATAATATCGATCGTTAACGTCAATAGAGGAGAGATGATAGGTAATGGAGAAAACAACTGATGAACGGTTATTACACACAAAAGATACAAAATCTAGACAATCTAATTTTTGTTTGTGTGTGTTACACTACTTACACCTATTACATTCAATGCACAGGGAGTTTTCGAAAACATTTCATTTGTTTTATAGAAAGATAATTCTAACAGGTTTCAACAGCATGATTTAATATCCACTTAGCCGTAGATTTTCAAATTTATTAAGATATTTGTGAACATAAAGAATTTAGTTGATAATTAAGGATTTTCGAATCACATTTTTCACAAGTTATGTTGCAAAAACCAATATAGGAACATTGGAAGAAAACTTATAAATTTTAGTTGTTATTATAGGACACATTTAATTCTATATTCTCGTAAAATGTCTTGAAGTTTGTAAAATTTCTGTTAGACCTCTACAGCATAAATTGGTTTATAACCTTTTGAGGACGGAATTAATTTTTTTTAAATTAAACAACTGTTTTCCACTTAAATGCATTTATTAAGAATATTACAACACGTATATGGCAGAACAAAACTTTTAAAACTGTCCCAAACTAGGAAATTAGTAGCGTGTACATACTGGGTCTGGAAATTTTTGTATCAGTTTTTGAAGTGTTTTTTCTTGGAGGCAGAAGCCGACATTGTAGGTTGTACAGTTCCATGCAGAACGGCGTGGTCCCTTCTTTGTGCTGCAGCGTGCGTATCGCAATGTTGTCATAGGTTCTCGGCAGATTTTCTTCCTCTCTTGGAAATATAAGGTTCAGCACTAATCAGTTTCGATGGGAACTTTTCTTGAAAAAGTATGAAAGCGTTTACCACGGCTGCATCCCAAAAATAAAAAAAGATACGATGCCACCATTTATGCAACTTTCCATCCACTTCATACAAAGACTTTATCATGTGGTATTTGTCCACATAACCCATGTGACGATTGTAGTCTTTGACCATGGTGGGGCATGTTACATTCTCATGAGCACCATTCTTTTTTCGCCTACTTACTGTTTCAACAGTGGTAGGATTGTGATAGTTGCCCAGAAACAGAACTGCTTTACTATCCAACCATTTCAGACACGTAATTCCATTTGTAGATATACTGAAATCAAAACGACCTCTCTTCAAGTCTTTGTCATTCCTCAAATCTTTTGGCATTCCCTTACGGTTTTTTTGTACTGTTCCACAAGCATACAACCTTTTTGCTAATAATGATCTTCGTAGCTCCACAGAATTGAAGTAATTGTCAAAGAAGATTTTGTGGTGCTCACATACAAGACTTGTGGTCAAGTCCGTTACAACGCGACGTCCCAAATTGGTCTCTGCATTGTTATACACCTTTACTGTGTAAATTTGGAACTGACACACGTAGCCACTAGAATCTGCCCGGATCCATACTTTGTAACCTTGTTTTATCGTTTTTAGCGGGATATATTGCCGTGTGCTGCTTCTACCTTTAAAACGAATCATAGATCGTCAAAAATGTTTGCCTCAAATTGTCGAGTACAGGACGTAGTTTATAAAGTTTGTCAATAATTCTTTCACCCTTCTAGGGGTACCTCTCGCTATCGTTTAGGTGAAGATAACCAAGTACCCATGAGAAACAAGCTCTAGGCATTACAGAACTTATGTATTCATCCCTGAACTCAGGCCTTGAGGATCAGTAATCCTTATAACTTGGGAGTTTTTAATCCCATTAACAAGTTGAGTCCAAGAAACGTTTTTATTTCATCTACATTTCTTGCCACAAATGCATTACGATTACCTTATTTTTCCTGGACAGCGTATAGGTTGTTCTAAAATACCATATCCTCAATAAGATCTAAAGGAAATAATTGTAAGAATATGTCTACAGGAGTTTCAATGTCAGATGGTAGATTTTGACCTGCTTCTTCCGAAAAGTTCTTTGGTAAGCCATAATTCGAAGCGTTTAATGTCCAGTTTTCACCATGGCGGTTTTCTTGAATAGCATAAAGAGGTAAATTGTCGTCGCTGACATAGTCATCATCATAGTTTATACAGAACGTACTGTTACGGTTATCATCCACGAAGTCTGCACTCATTTCTTCAATATTGAAGGCATTGTGGTTTTTGTTCCCATTCGGGGGCATTTCTATTTTATCCTCCTCAGACGACACAGCAGAGTCACTGTCGGATGAAATTTCATGCAGTAACTCATGATACTCCTTTGTATTCATGTTTTCAATGTCCAAGTGGGACCGCTCTGATTTTCCTGTAAAATAGCGAAAAAGGCTCATAAGATCCTAGTGGTTACAGCACCAAACCACCTAATTAATTATTGCATTACTTACAAGCGATGCACAGCAGAAAGCTAATTTACATTTGTCATTACACATACACAGGTTTAGAATAACAATAAGTAAGTATTTACCTGACATTTTCGATAAAATTTAGCAAAGCACAATAAAAATAAGAGCCTATTGTAGATTACACCTAACCTCTTTACACAATACGCGCTAACAGCAAAGTGAACACAGGTTTGGCGGCAAATAAATTTTCACAAGTAACAAGTAGTGTAGGCAACACAACCAACAATGTGGTTACGTAGAAGATTCACCAGGAACACAGCCCAAGGTTATTAGATTGGTGGTTTCTGATACTAACCACTTGTCCTCAAAGGGATAAATGGACTAAAACTCTCTAAATTTAGGTATATATGTGTTTGGCAAATACAATTTCGCATATTTGTAGTGTGAAAAAATCTTCTAATTTTTCTAAAGAACGCCATAATTAGTTGTACACTTCCGCTTCAGGGTATATTTTCATATGGTATCCCTTGTTTTATTTTATTTTAAACCCAAAGCGATTTTTTTAAAATATATTAAGAACTGCAAACGACATTAATACATAAAACACATACTAGTAAATTGTATATCTAAAAAAATTAATACAATTTCAAAGTATTTGAAGACATCCGTTTCAAATTACAATTAACTATTTTATAAGCTACTGTCGTGTATGCTTAAACCTAATAATTAGGTTTTCAATTCTCCATTAAAATAAAGATAAGAAATTTTGAAATCAAATATATTGTTGTAATATGACAATCAGAATTTATGTATGAATACAATATCGATATTATACATATTAAGGTTACTTATTATTGGCTTGTTGTGAACAATAAATAAATTATTTGACAATAAACAATACCATATGACTTTCTACTTGTTCTAAATCCCTACGCGGCCTACAGTAATTTAGAATTACATTACTATTAGATTATTACCCTAAATAATCCAATATGTGAAGTAATCTAGAAGTTGTTATTTGATATTACTTTAATACAAAATAAGCCTCTCCTAAAAGCATTTAATCTATTCCTTGATCCCCTTGTACAAATGTTATACACAGCATAATTTCATATCTTAAGTAAAATTTTAAATTAACAGAAATATTACGAGTTATCAGTGTAATATCAATACTTTTTAGTTTGTAAGACTGGTCCTTGAATAGTTAAAAATATAATCTTATACTAAATTAGGCCAATAATATCAGCTTGCATACGAAATTATAGTTTCATATATCTGAATTTTATTAATTGTTTAATTTTTCTTAATTCAGTAATTAATTAACAATGAATCATTGTAAGTTATTTATATTTAACTCCAATTTTAAAATTTAGATTTATTAAAATAGAATGTTTTATCTATAAGTTTTTTTTCACCTAAACACCAAATTCTACAGTCTATGATTGATAGGCAATTGCTTAATTTGTTAGTGATTGAAATTATTAATGTATCTACTAGTATTACATCAGTTACTGGTCTAAATTAATGAAAGATTGTCCGCTATCTATTATAATAGATCACACTAATTTAATAAAAGGACGTTCTCAGAGCCCTCTTTCTCACAAACTTCGTCATTAATAAGAGGTTCTGTAGCGATAGCGCCATCTAAGTCGCTAGAAAATAAGTCATTGTCGTTCTTATAACCTTCCGTAATTGAGCATTCGATCACTGTTTTATCATCAGATTTTTGACTCTCATGTGACTCCTCTTCTTCAGTTACAGTTTCCATAGTAGCAACACCTAATATAGGCGATACAGGAGCAGTGGGAGGAGTAATTTTTCCAGTTTTTCCTAATAAGTAGTAAGTCATTAGCTGGCCCTTTCCCTTTACCGACACCAAGCCTCGCTGTTCGAATTGATATCCAAAACTTTGTAATATGTGGCAAGTTTCTTCAGTGACCTAATTTAAGGACTTTGTTTGAATATTTAGAATTAATCATTATTATATAACTTACTTGTATACAGCCTGCTTTACCTGTACTTTCCATTCTCGATGCTACATTTACGGTGTTTCCCCAAATATCATAATGGGGTTTTCTGGCACCTATAACGCCTGCCGTAATGGGACCATGATTAATGCCCAGTTTTAATACAAAATGATTAAAACTTTGTTCGTTGATACTCTGCAAGGCCTTTTTTAATTCAAGTGCAAATTCGACTAACAGGGCTAAATGAGCCCATCGAACTGTGATAGGATCTTCTGGCTATAAATTTTACGAAATTATTAGTAATATGTACATTAACGTTTAACGATATCACCTTTACAAATCTAGATGGATTTAGTCCACTGGCTGCCATATAAGTCGATCCAATTGTTTTAATTTTGATAATATCTTGAAATTGTGGTAGTTCTAGCAGCTAGAAATAGAAAATGTGTTATTTATAATAGTATTGGCTTAAAATGACGTTACATCGTTTAAATCTTTAAAATGATATAATGTAATTTCATGCACACAGAATAAATATTTATTGTTCTTGTGTAAACATTTTCAGGTTTAATGAATAATATATATATATATATATATATATATATATATATATATATATAATTAAT
>JAHWXV010244700.1:0-13202 GCA_024586415.1 Phrixothrix hirtus | reverse complement strand
ATTTTTTTAAACAATATTCAAATTTTTACATAAGTGAAAAATCCCTAACACAAAAACAAGTTAATATTTAAACTTAAGAATTTGTCAAAAACGCATGTATTTATACCTCGCTAAAATTAAAAGATAGGATTTGTAAAATTATTATCCAAATTTATTTTTTAAAATATTGACGCTAACGTTCGGAAAAAGGCTTTTGTAAAAAATTACTAGTTATGTGTTTTTAAAAATCGAATTTCTAATACATACATGTATTAATTAAATAAGAAGATATTAATAGGACTATTACAGGATGCAGGATGCTTTAAAATGAAATAAGATAATATAGTTATACCAACTCCATAAACACCATTTGAATATATGGATAATTAACCACTAATGCTGAGGATGTTGCTCAAGTAAGCAACGATGACTGTAGCGGTGTAGATCTCGGTAAAAATTTTTAAATAGGTGCGCCATCTAACATTATAAAAATTGTTATTCAAATTTATTCACTAAACTTATAACTCTAAAATATTCAAATTTAAAATCCCTAACAAAAACAAGTTAATATTCAAACTTAAGAATTTGTTAAAAATATCGTCATTTATGCCCGCTAAAATTCAAAATGCGTATTTTTTAATAAAAGGACTTGTAAAACTTGTTATTTTAAATATTCCTAATAATTGTATAAAAGGAAAATCATATATATTTATATGTATTTACTTAAAGTGCAATAATATAATATAGAAATTTTTTACAAAGGTATTTGCCTATTTGATTTGCTATATAATGACTATATAATTGAGACTACATCATAAATTGGATTGACTTCAATACCTTGATTTTAATTATTTTGTGTATTGCCTGATGACGTATTAGTTGTTTCTTTGTTTGTTTTTATGCCTGACGGTTCTGGATGCGGAATTTACCTTGGCCTACTTGGACTAGAACCGTTATATAGTCATTTCGCCACGCCTGCTAGAATTTTGCCGAATCTGGAGGAGTTTCACCGCCAGTAGGGCTTTTTAATGTGCCAAAAAACACATTAACACGGGAACTACGATTTTAATTCCTTATCCAAGAAGAAGGCATGCTTTTTAAATTCTTTCTCCGCTGAAAAATTCATCGAGCTCGATCGGGTTTGAACCCGCGTCCATTGGGTGTATAGGCAAACATGTTAACCACTACACCAGTCGGGGCCGGCGACGTATTTGTACTTTAATTAGCTCGAAATTATTGGATTTCAAAATATTAACTTTATTACGTAATGATGAAATTTCGCTTTTTAAGACATTAGTTTCAGTTTTAACAGCATCTTTAATAATATCTATATATAAACTTCTGACTTTTTAGGAATAAAATTATTTCATGAGAATATACAGGGTGTATCCCTAATAGCGAATAATATTTATACCACACGATTCTGCATAACAAACTGAACAAAAAACTCTAATAGTAATTTGTTGTTAACTCATCCTGTGAAGAGGTATTGGCGTTCCTATGTTATTTTCTGATTTGCTTGTTACAGTATAATACTATTAAACAACAAGATATAGATATACATCAAAATACAGAATGAACATATGATTTGTAGTTTTGCCTTTTATACCACTGGTTTAGTTATAATAAGCTTTTTAATTTCTTAAAATTGTGTGCAATGCTGCACAGTATGTAGGTTGTTATAGATACGTATGTTATCATCTTATCACTAAATTACAGGTAGGTGTAGGTATACTTGACATTAGTGGCGTTATTACTGCTCCAAAACGTCATCATGTTTCTTTAATTTACTTTGAAAGTTGAAGATCGTTTTATAATTATTTACCGCACAGTTTAACACATTGGTACTTATAATTTTATAATACATAAAACTAAGTGTACTAAATTAAATAAAGTGTTCAACGATTTTACACTTTCATTTTACAGGCCATAACCCAAACAGTAGTTGTGTTGCTGTAGAAACCATAGGTAGCTAAAAGGCAGTAGAGCATTGCACCTACCATCAACACACAGTGTTGTCATTTTTAAAAAGCTTAAATTAACAATTTCTTAAAAACCATGCATGTGCGGCTAAGACAGCCCTACAATTTTTTGCTTGGTATTTGATGCAGAATCGTGTCGTGTAAATATTATCCGCTATTAAAGATGCACCCGGTATATTTACATTCCCTTGATCAGATATAATCACATTGCCAATGATATCACTCACCTTCCTATCACAATTAGTACACAAAGTAGATATATGGTTTTCACATACTTTTAGACTTAAACGTTCTACACATTTAGGATCCAAAACAAAATTTCAATCTTTTCATTTAGGACGACTTTTACAATACAAGCAGGGCCGAATTACCATGTCCGGCGCCATGTTCATATAATTAGAAATTCATTAAAAACAAATGCCAACAATTGGTTTGAAGTGGTTGAGGATCACGTCGAATCGTTTGGAGACTTCGAAACCCTGTTTTTGAAGCAATATAGCAATATAGCAATCTGTCCTGTTCCCAATGCTCTCTTTAACCAAACTTCTGCTTCAGAGACTTCCTGTCACCGACACTTATAAAATAAATTAGTTAATTTTGAAAGTTAACCCAAATTTTGTCTGAACATTATGCCATAAAGAATAAAAGTACCGGTTTTTTGAGACGGCGAGTTACTCCTCATCCCTCTGCAGTTAAAAATATCTAACAATTGTACATAGTCATTATAGATGTAAATATAAATCAAATATTTAAGACAGTGGTGGCTAACCTTTTTTGATGGTTGGCCTAATTAGGCTCGTCTGATGTAGAAGAGGAATGTAAACATGCATATACCGTCACCCAACCCTTCCGGGGGGCGGGGGCGGTGACTGCTCAATTGCAAAAAGAAAAAAAAACTTAAATTTCAGGAAAAGTACAAAAATAAGCAATAATCATGTTACCCCCTCTCCTCACCTCGCCACTTCAATTAACACCAACAAAATTCATGATCGTAAATTTTAAAAATTATAAATAAAAGATGTCACAACGGTTACAAAGGTAAATTTAATGATTTCGGTCTTGCAGTATTTATTCATAACATCGAATTATACTATGAATTACTTATTTTTATTATTAAATACGTACAATTATATAATTACAAACATACAAAAAGATTATTTTCAATACGAAAATGCACACTTTTAATGGGATATTTGCCACTGCTTATTTTTTGACGGTGAATTGATATCCGGGGTAATTTTGGGAGTGACGATGCGGTAAGTGTGTTCCAAATTTTCATCCATCATTCGAGATCTGTATCTTGATTTTGTGAATATCATTTGTGAGAAAAATTGTTTGAATCCATATGTGCTTCCGAATAATGATATTACTTCCTTTGCATTAAAAATCAAATTAGGGAATACTCAAGGATCTAAACTTTTGTAAAAATTAGAATTAGGTTCCTAAAAACTTCATTTTTAAATATTTTCTTTCTTAAAGTTCTACAAGTTCCATCTGGTATTATTCAGGGATTTTATTTATGCCAAGTATTATAAATGGGGATGAAAATCTTTCGAAATATGGAGATTTATCAAAATATATATATATATATATATTTGTTTCTCAAAAGTATTTTTAAAACCAGTTCCTAATGTTCCAAAATTGGTAAATTTATTATTTTCTAACTGTTTTGATATAGTTTCAATTTTTTTTGAAAGGCACGGACACTCTGTTCAAAGGAGACGTGATTAGTGCCTGCGGGAGATGGACCTTGATAACGCAAATATATACACGAATATAACCGAATAAAAATATAACCACTCGCATGATCATAAACAATCTGCGCGGTCACATCCTGCATGCATGCGTGGACCTTAGAAATAAGAATTTATAAAAGGGCCGTTTTCATATTTTCATTTTTAATATACTTGCGGTCCGGATTGGCCATCTTCGGATGCCGGAGTTGATCCGCGGGCCGGAAATTGTCCACAATTAAGTTAAAATAAGCTTTCGTAGTGAAAGGAAAGAGCGATTGCCGTCTCAAAGGGCAGGTCAGAGCAGGCTCGAAAATACAAGCACCCCTTCGATGCCGGCGGGCTTATTTGTCATCTGAAACATATGATTTGAATTATTAGAATTTTCAAACGTTATTCATTATATTGCTTTTGTTCTTATGGTTTCAATTAATAGAAAAGCACATACAAATTGGTAGACTGTAATAAAATATAGATTATTGAATTACAATTAGAAGAATTCTGCTTTAAACTAAATGAAATAGAATTGTATATAATATACAGGGTATAGCAAAACATTTTCTTCAAACATAAATATAAATATAATATAGCAATGGGACGTTATATACTCTAGGATACGAAAGCCGTTAATTCACAAATATGTTCAATTTAAAATTCCGACGAAGTTGTTCCAAATACACCCCACATTTAAACTCCCAGTGCAGCTGCATGTAAATTAATTATGGTTTCACTGTTTTATTGAATCCTCCCTTCCTACCTCCAATTAATGTATTCATCCTCCACAGTTACATGCAAACAACCCCTAATTACACATATGTAAGTATAAAGGCGCAATGCTTTCATTGCTTTATTGGATCCCCCGCGCGGTCAATTCAATGTACTCGCCCTCCACAGCCACATAAAAATGACCTACAATTGCACATTAAAATTGCCAAATATATTTATTATATAAAAAATAGAGACGCGAATTAAAACGCTAAATATTTGTATGAATTAATTACATAAAACGATTATGGGCCAATACACTGCCCACTTTGTGGGGTACCATAGTACGCATGCATTTAAATCAATTATGTACTATATCTAGTGATTTCCTGTACACTATGTAGATCAATTATACTTTCGTGATATTTCTACTTGCACAGTTACTTCAAGTGCAATTTGCTCCTCAAATGGTCTAATTATAACCGATATATAATTAATTCTACTCACGTCAGTATTGGTAATAAATAAATGAATTTGTCATACCTTTTATTTTGGAGGTAATGGTATTTAATCGCGGTACGATCCTCAAATATTTGATTTGGATTTTAATATGCTCAGTGACTGGTTGTTTTCAAATCGGTGAGTTATAACAGAATTCGAAATATATACTAGAAGTTGTAGAAGAATATTTTGCAAATCCATCAACGATAAATATAATTTATGAAGACGTTGAAGATATAAGTTATCTTAGCGGTTCAAAAATTCCTTATCGCTTTTCAAAATGGGAGCTGTTTTCTAAAATTTGGGGGGAAAAAGTTAGAAATATAATGGATAGTAACTTTATTGTACATATTCGAGAAAGATATTTCACTAAAGCATTAAACAAATTAGAAGCGATGACTGCATACGGATTAAGAATAGAAAAACTTCTATTAATTGCGAATGAAAGTTATAAGACTATGAAGACTAAGAAGTCTAAGAAGACTAAAATGACTAAGAACAGTATTCTAGACGATTTTAATCGTTTCTTTGGTTGGAATATAATTTTTCTTGTTAAGGGTATCTATACTACGCTTTATACATTTACAAATGGTCTAATTACAGGTAAAACTAGCTGCAAAGACCCATTACTACTTATTTCTAAAAGATATTGTGACATAAAAGCATTATTATTACAACAAAAACCACTTAAAAATTTGTTTAATTGTTCGTTTATGATCCCACCTCTAATCAGTAGGCCAAAATTAGAAAGAAAAAATCAATTTGCAATGAATAAAAGAATATTAAGTCTCCTGGGAAGTATTATTAACGCCTCTATAACTTCAACTGGAATTGTTCCCAACGCCATTCTGACGATTCAACAATCTGAATTTCTTCCCTCTCGCTGATTGCATTACAGGCATAGAACACGATGAAACGGTGTGGGTTGTGCCCAAAGGTCAATTGTTGTTTACCTTTGAAGTTATTGCGACTACTTACGACAAAATTATGTGACTATTTATTCTGGTTGCTTTTATTGTTATGTTTTCGTCGTTGTGCCTTGTTTTATATTTCATTAAACCGAATACTTTTATTCATAATTACATAGATTGCCTTTTAATCACTATTCCACTCACACTTTCGATGTCCTTGCCACGAACGTCAAGAAGAAATATACTTGGTATTGCCATAATACTTTATTCAATTTACTCTTTTCATATTACCGCATTATTTGGAGGAAATTTGGTAAATGTATTAGCAACACCCAAATTCAAAAGAGGAATTACAACCCTGAAGGAATTAGTCGACTCCAATTTGGAAATCGGCACTATTCAAGAATTGCCGGTTCTTTACTTCTTTCCTACCAACAAAAATTAATTTTTAGAAGCTTTGGAAAAACAAATTGTACTGGTTAAAACTGATACCATAGCGGGTGTGTTAAAAAAATCGTAAAATATAGAAACTGTAGTTTAATTATCAGGAAGCAGTTCTTACCCAAAAGTTATGATGTGAAAGTTATAATACATAAGCTTGCTATTAATCCTATTAACTTTGCACTGTTCTCTACTAAATCATCCCGAACTATACGTGTTTTAAGAAACGCAATTACAAGAATGCGTGAATCAGGAATAATTCATAAAATATTATCGGATGAGATTTCCGAGGATTTAAGAAGAGTAGAAAATAATATTAAGCTATCCTTGAATCATTTGCAGTTTGTTTTCCTTTTATTAATTATTAGTTTGTTATTAGCCAGCTCTGGTTTGTTATTTAAAATATTTGGTGGCGTTATTTTAGAAGAAATACTTCCACTGTAATACCTCTGTAGTGTACTTGATTTAAATCCGGCTGGTTAATTTTAAAGTAATAAATGCAATATGTTTGAAATTAGTTTAACGCCATTCGATGCAAATAACTAATTTAAAAACAATAAAATAACATTTTGTTATTAAAATCAGTATTCATTAGAAATTTAACGAACTGCAAATTTAATTGACCGAATATCAGGTATATTCGCATTAAAAAATAAATTATGTTTTTTGCAAGTTAATTTTAGTTTACCTTAGACACAATAGCGCACTTACATTTGTGTACTTAAAATTTGCGTAGCATGCATTTTAAATAGGGTTATTAACACTTTTGTAAATTAATGTATTTGAATGTAAAGGGTGCTTCAAGAACGTTGAAGGTAGTTTAAATTTACCGTCTAAGTAAAATATGTTAAAAGTTGATAACCGTGTCTTCTTACTTGTTTATTTAATGTATTGGTATTGGTATGGTATTACTTGTGTGAAAGGTAGCAAGTACAAGTTATTTAAAAAATTATTGTTGAGTTTTAAATGACACCAAAATACTAACGCGCGCTATTTAAACTATCTTCAACCTTTTGAATCACTTGGTGTATTTTGTGTCACTGACTGTGAGTGTGCAGTCCATGAGTTCACATTAAGTGACGCAATTTATCATAATTTCGTGTATTATATAGCATCACAATCGTATTTTACAGAATTTTTGTAAAGCTTTGAAAGTTTGAAACTTATGTATTTGTTTAAGTGTTCTAAATAAATTCTCTTGATGTTTACTAAGTTTTTGATGAATAGTGATGATGGTTTTAATATATTTTGCATACTAGTTCCTAGCTCTTCATTTGTAGTTTGCGATTTTTGTGAATGTAATTTTAAGCGCTTTATGAATTGAAACTCTTTAATTTTTTAGTATTTTAATATGTTTTTGAAGTCAATAAATGAATAATTATATATTATATAATAATAATTATATAGACAGATTCGGTGAAGAGGCACTTCATCTATTTCACCTGAAAAACCGCCACTATACACTATTACTCTGTTTTTTATGTTTTAACTATATTATAACGCCTATTTTAATAGATAAAGATCCAAAACCAACATTTAGTGATAAAAACGTTTATTGTAAATGTAATGCTTAACAATTCCCATTTAATTGTAAATGTGTAAAATATTGTTTTTGTACAATTAGTCGTATTCGCTTAGCAAAATGTATTTAATATTCTTTAAAATGTTGCGTGATAGCGGATAGCGAACATAAGCTAATCGAGAGCGTAATCGAATTCCAACTTTAACTCCCCGTTACTAAAAATGTACAAGTTTTAGAAAAAAATCTCAAATAAAAAATTACTACCGTATTTTGCGATTCTAACGGCGCAAACGCGATTATAATTGAACCACAAATAAAAAATTTCCTCGCACCTCAAAAATTTCAATACGAAATGAAATTCACGAGGCAACTGTTGTTAGTTTTTTGTATATGAATAATAAGTTATTCATTTAGGTAAAAATTAAATTCCATCCTTGCACTCAGAATTAAATGGTGTGTAATTTATAAAAATATTGTTTAAATAGCTTAAAAATTGGAAAAGTTAACAATAGGTCAAACTGAAAATTATGTTGCACAGTACTCGCCTACAATTTTTGAAAAACCGAAAATTTGACACAATAGGCATTAAATTCGGCCAATATACCTTCCGGATTCGGATTTTTCAGAAAATTTGGCATAAAAAAAGTTAAACAGCTCTTTTAGGGTGAAAATGTTGGGTTCAGAAAAAAACGACGAGTTATAAGGGAATGGATCTCCGACTCTTACCGGAAAAGTAACCAGTACAAACCGTTCGAGTAGACCAACTTTTCACTTTTAGTGAAAGTAATGTACAACACTAAGGCGACTAACGTCATGGTCACCATGACAACCTAGTCTACAACTGCAAACGTTTTGCATACTAGTTCCTAGCTCTTCATTTGTAGTTTGTGATTTTTATGGATGTAATTTTAAGCGTTTTATAAATTGAAATTCTTTAATTTTTTAGTATTTTAATATGTTTTTGAAGTCAATAAATGAATAATTATATATTGTATAATAATAATAATTATATAGACAGATTCGGTGAAGAGGCACTTCACCTGAAAAACCGCCACGTACACTATTACTCTGTTTTTTATTAGTTATAATATTATAAATGCTAAAATAGATTAATTTTATTAATTTTATATTGCATGTCCGTATGTATCACGGACCGTAATCCTTATGTATGTTCAGAATAGAAGCAGACCAATCAAAATTTTTAATTTAAAGTATTTATAATACAATAGAACAAGAAAGCAATATTAAGTTTAAAATTCACCTCGCAATAATCACCGAACAAATTTATATAATAATGAAATTAATATTATTAATATTTTGTCGGATTACCTTTTGTTTGAGTAACTTACTAATTTAAACGTAACTTCCGGAGTAGTATTTTGCCCTTCCTGTTGAAGTATTCTGTTCAACACTGTTTTCGATGATATCGCATGTTTTCTTATTCTGCGTTTTAATTCCTGCAAAAGATATTCAATTGGGTTAAGGTCAAGTGACTACACTGACGTGTCGATAAATTTCGGAGAATTATACAGAAGCCAAAGTCGATTATCGAGAGCTTTGTTCATGGCATCGTTATCCTGATAAAACCTAAAAATTATTTAACAGTCCAATTTTTTCGGCACGAGATCTTAAACGTGTCTTTAAAATATCTACATAGACGTTCTTGTTTATTATACCATCGATGAAAACTAAATTACCCACACCACTAGCAGACATGCAACCCCAAATCATAACTTCATCTCGTCCATGTTTATCGGTATGAATAAGATTTTCCTTTTTCAAAGCCTCGTCCAGTTTTCTCCAGACCATTGTTGTTCAATCATCTCTTCCAAAATATTTACCTTACTCCTATCAACAAAGATTATAGCTTCCCGGTATTCAAGATCGCAATTTTTCATTTTTTTCACATAATAGCTAAGATTTACGATTTTTATCATTTATATAAAACTGTTTCCGCGTCGAATTATCATGAATATTATGTTATCGTAACGCCCTGCATACAATTATTGGGCGAATACGCTTTCCTAGTTTAAATTCTAATTCACTGGTAAGTCGAGGTGCACTTAACTTGGGTTTTTCCTACGTTTTATTTTAACTTTTTGCCTTTTCGTTTCTATAAACACAGTTGGTCGTTTTACCACATTATAAATATTTCAAGGGAAAATTTTTCTTTCTAATCTAATTGGTCTGGTTTAATATTACTTTAATCATAAATTAGTTTGAATGTATTTGTTTGCTCAGTTTAAAATGATTGAGAGATTGAGATTTTCATCTGTAATTGAATCAGCTAACTAATAAACTAGTGATTTTTAAATTTATTTACATTTACATTAAAAAATATAATATTTTGTTATGTATCGTATTCAATCTCAATGACCTAGAAATAATGTAAAACCAAGTTATGTGCAAAACACAATTTAATGAAATTCATTACACTTGTACAACATTCTTATTTTTATTTAGTAAATTTCTGTAATATTTTCATAGTAAAAGGATTCCACGCTGCAATATGTCAGAAAAAAGTAAAGTTTCGATCAACCGATTTATATTAGCCTTTTGTTAATTTATTTAAATCAAATAGACAAATTTAAAGTTATTTTTTGTTAAGTAATATTTTAGGCTAAAAAGTGAACATTTACGACTCCATGCATTGAGAGTAAGTAAACATAATGCCGGCGGCGATATAACAAAAATACTACAGCTGCATAAAACTCAAAACGCTGATATAAAATAATTATTTTATTACAACAGAGGTTGCAAAAATTGCTAACTTAAAACTAATTTTATTACAAACCAAAACAAGGTGTTTAGATTAGAAATTTGTTTTTCCTTATAGATGTGATTACATTTGAGTTACTCAATTCTTAGTAAGGAACCTCCAGAGAATAGATGGCAAGAAAAAGAATGTGTTGTTGTTTACATACTTCTCACTCTAGGACACCATACGTAATGAGTTTTTACTGTTATAATATGCTGGGAAGGTAGAAAATTTAAATATTAATTTACATTTGCTGCAAATTTTTATCCTTGAGATAACCTTTAATCATGCAAATTACATACAAACAAAGTTTTTACTTCAATATTTGTAAAATAAATAATCAATTTTAGGCTACCAATAGCATAATGGCTTTAGCGGGAAATTATACTATTGAATGACTGCTTACTTAGAAATTATTAGGTACTACACGTGTCATCTGCATCAAGGCTAATTGTTTTCATTGAAATTGATCTTCACGAAAGCTAAAATTTTAGTTTTCAAGAAAAATGTATAACATGTCACCAACGGGTACTATGTGTCATCCGCATTAAGAATGAATTTTTTGAAATATGTACAAATGTAAAATTAGCACAGATCTATTTAGCTTATCTACATAGGTCTCATTCGTCATATTTAAAAATAATGGAAGTTTACAGGACTTGTCAAATTACGCCAAAAAAGCTTATGATTAATTTTTACATAGAGATGGTCCGTTTCTCTGGAAACATTCGTTCAATCGAGTAACTGGAAGTAACTTCCCGGTTCAGCGGGAGTGAATAATTTATATCAAGTTTAGCTTATACAACCAGCTTCTAATGTAACTTTATAGTCGATTTGAAGAGTAGGAACAATAATTAAAAAATATGTTACTCTGATATTTAAATTTGTTACTACTATTTAAAATTTATAATCTTTATTATATTTTAAAAAAAATGAGAAAATATACGTCGTCTTAAAAATTCCAGTTCAATTTCCTGGTATTTCTTAAATTAAATAAAATATTGCCCAAGTGGGAGCCCAAGACATTTTAAAATTTAAAGACCACCTCTTTAAGAGACTTTTTCAACGCTCATTTCTACCTATTATTTCTAGTCTTACTTATCTTAGAGTGCACTTTAATGCCGCTTCTGTTATACATATATGTATTAAAATTACTATTTCACTACCTACTATAGACAAATACGATTTATTACGCTCCTTAAACTCCAAATAGACTATAATACATGTTACATGCAAAAGAGCTAAACTAAAAACAAAACAAAAACAAAAACAATTTTTTCCTCTTTAGAACTATTCCACATGTAAGATCCAAGTTATCGGTGGATTTTAAAATCACTCTGTATACATACATATGTTGTACATATTTATGTTACATAATATGTAATATGTGTGCCCGAGTGTGTTAGTGCATTACGTATACTTCCTAGTAGCCGTGGCACGGGAAACTACGTGCTGGCTTACAGAGTAACCCGTTCATGATAGGGAGCTTAGTCCGTATAGGATAGCGTTAGGCATGCCTGGGGTAATGCTGGGATTGTGGCTGCGCTTGTAGCACGTAGCCTAAATATGTCAACACTGACCGGTGTGGTGTCGATTCCGTAAGTAGGGAATGCTACATCGACATAGAGTACGATCTAAGCTAGCAACCAGGTTTACCTTTATAAATATTGCTAAAAGGAACCACCTAAAAGCCTCGGACAATCAAAGCCATGGTGGGCGGCTGAGATTGAACAAGATTGGCCCACCTTGGAATAAACGCGAGAAAATGTAGTGGGAGTGGGAACGTGGAACGTAAGAGGGATGTATGGAAATGAACATGAGATTTTGAGTGAAATGAAAGAGAGAGAAGGTTATATGTGCTGTGTGTGAGTGAAACTAAGTGGAAAGGGAAAAAAGTGATAGAGATGGATGGGGGAAGCCTAGGTTTCTGGTCTGGAATAGAGAGCTGGATGCATGGTTCAAAGGGAGTGGGATTGATTTTGAGCGAATTCGCTAAATCGCATGTAAGAGAGTATGAATTGGTATCTCCGCGGCTACTTTGGGTTCGAATGAAGATAGGCATCAGGAAAGTAGTGGTTGTAGCATGTTATGCTCCTGTGAACGGTTATAACCAGGATGAATGTAAAACCTTTTGGATAGAGTTAGAAGGGGTACTTAATGCATATCACGTGAATGATAGAGTGATTTTACTGGGTGACTTGAATGGATGGATGGGAGTAAAAAGAGAAAAGAGTGATCGTGTAATTGGCCCTTACGGCGATACCAGAACGAATCAGAATGGGGAAGCATTCGTTGGCCCTATGCTTAGAAAAGGAGATGTTTATATCGAATACGTGGTTTAAACATAAGGATATCCATTTGTATATATGGCAAAGAGGAGAGTCTAGGAGCATGATTGATCTAATCATTTATGATGAGAGGTTACGTAAATTGGTAAAGGACACATGAGTGATGAGAGGTTCTGAATGTGGGACGGATCATTTTCTGGTAATGTCAAAAATTAAGCTTGGTAGAAAGTGGGTATATAAGAAGAGGGTAGTTGCAAGAAGGACTAGAGTGAAAGTGGAAACATTGCAAGAGGAGAATTTGAAAGAGGAATACGTACAAAACCTAGAGAAGAGAATGTTGTCAGAAGAATCTGAATGGAAGTATGAAATTGGAAAAGGTGGC
>JAHWXV010244685.1:0-13514 GCA_024586415.1 Phrixothrix hirtus | reverse complement strand
ATAAGTTATAACCCAAATTCTGTTTTATGCAGTAATTGATAATAAAAATCTTATTAATAAGTATTTTCAAGAAGAGATATTTAATTATATATATATATATTTAAATAAATGGAGTTATATTAAGAGAAGTATTTATCTATTTCAATTCAATTTTCACTCTTAAATAAAGTTGAAGGTATTCTAAAATTAAGCGTTTGTTGGGGATGAAGGCAATTATCTTAGCGATTTTTACATGTAAATCAGTCTATTATTTCTACGTTAACTATGGTCGCTTCAACTTTGAAGGTGATTCTTACCCCATAAAATCGTTTCAGAGCAGATATAAAAAATATGGATCCCTTATATTTTAGTTGTCTACAAAATATCTGAATTTCATCAAAATTGGAGCCGGACTCCTGGGATACGTTCTTTGTTAGTTAAATAAGTGTTTAAGGGCAAGCTAGCACTAATTGATTCATTATCGTATCTAGATTATACGCATCGTTGGAACTAAATCTCCATAATTGAATAGTATAAATTAGTTTGAGTATCTTTCTTTTTTAAATTAAATCAGTTGTAACTATAATGCTATAATCGGGTAAAAAGCACGTTAACAGGGGACGTGACTTAAACACTTTATAAAAATTGATAAAATTACCCCAGGTAACTTCCACGTTAAAGAACTAGTAAGTTAAAATAACAGTGTTAGCTACAAAAATTGATAATAACTTGATGTGAACAGTAGTGAACATTAATTGGCTATCCTAAAATAGATTTCCTTTGCATTGAATTAGAAAAACAGTACGTCCATATTGAATTTTAAATGATTATACTAAATGTATAAACGCTTCAAAATTGGCTTCATACACAGTGGCGCTATGCACGTATTTCATCTTGGTATATTAGGTGACAATAGAAAGTGGACGAGTAATTGATAATAACTTTGTTTGGTTATGAAATGAAAGAATGCGCAAGAAAACGTGGACTAAGTAATATATATATACATCAGCGTGTTGTGAACAGAATGTCCGTTAATGTATTGTTGGAGGCAGTGCGGAAATACTTATATGATACTTGGAATCATGTGTATTTCCCATCGTATGACAATGGTGAACTCATCTGTCGCATGCAAAAACTATCTCCATCAAATCTGGGAGCTAATTTTCCAATGGCGTATTGAATTCTACGTCGAGGCCTCTATTTAAACTCTGCGCAAACATTTTTTGTTCAACTTGGAGGCTAGCGGTTTAAGAATCCTATCCGTAACTCTATACTATCTAAATCACATCAAAGTGATGTATCGTTGCATTATAGTAACGGCTCAGCATTTATACAGACCCCGTTTGGATAAATATTTCTGCACCGGTCAACGCTCTATGGTAGATTAATTTGCCGACTTTACGCCTCTTATTAATGCACACGTACAGTCTGATAAAGTTGGCGGAACAATAAGCGCCACCTAGTATATTGAAGTTTAATAAAGACTGGAACTGTCATCGTTACTCTCGTAAAAAGTGATTGTGCGTTCGATTTCCCGGCGAGCGTATTTAACTATGAAACTTCTAGAAGTTGAGTAACCACAACTTGCTTACTGGAGCTGAGCAATGTTACCCAGATAAATTTTACGTTCATATGAGCAAAAACGCATCGGAAGAGCATTTGATGAGTTTGTGATGCTTCGTACAGCTTATTTTCAACGCCACCCAGCATTCAAATATGGCCGGAAAAGTTGTGATTTACACGAAGGAAAAGGCGCATCTGTTACGGTCTTAACTGGTAAAACAATGAGCACTGACCCGTGTCACCGTTAGACAGTTGAAACTCTATCATAAGAACGTCAGCCCACATGTAACTCATATAATTAAATTCTTTGCCAAAAAGAGCAGGAACATGATCCTTTATGATTTATTTCGATATACACTAATACGCAAAAGTTACATTGAAGTTGTAACGCATCAGACCCTTATAACTGACAAAGACCTGTATTTAGAAAGCCGCATGAAAACTCACGACGCATTTCACTTTTCTTGAGACTCATCACAGAGTATACCTCGCAATATTCCAATCACAAATGATCAGTTTTAAGCTTTTCTTTCCATTTGTTAAGCCACATGTCTCCAAGTTATATTAATTGTGATTGTAATCTTATAACATATCTTTTTTAATTTATTCGGAAGTCTTAGAAATGTTTGAATAGCTTGTTTCCCTTTTATTCACTAAATGTTTTTAAATAATCAAATAAATACTATTTATTTGACTTAAAACTAATTGTATAGTAAGTACTCGTAAATGTAGCCAATCAAGTTGTATTTGTATGAATAGAAGTTTGTAAAAAAATTGCTCAATTACGTATTGAGGTCGCACTTTGAATAATAGAGCAGCAATTTATAAATTATCATGTAAAAGAAAGGTTAAAAAGAATCTAATTGAATATGTTATTAAATATTCGTTAAAAACCCATAAAAGGTTTGATAAAAATATTTTAACATTTATAATTCTTTACATAAACACCAACATGTTTGGTCAAAATATTTTTGCATCACACGGGATGGAGATCGAGCTGTATTTTTATGTATTTGGCCTTGTGTGAATTTAGAGTTGCCTATTAGTTAAAGAAGCATCCGCAAATTTTACAATGACCAAAGCCACCACATAATAAAATTTATAATTTGCTTTATATCCCCTTATAACATTCTAAATAAGATAAATGAAAAGGTCGAAAGTAACTATAGTAGTGTGCACCAAGAATTAAATATAAAAAATTATTTGACAATAAATTTGATCGTTATTGTAAATATGACCGAGCATCACATATGGTATTACTTCATTAAATGTAAAATCAGATTTTGGCAAATGTTTTCAAAGCTAAAATTAATGTGATATGCTTTATATAACATTTAAGATATTTTGAAAGGAATTTAACCACAACTCAAAATCATTACCTTTTATACAAATTAAAGTATGATACTTACGAGAATTTCAGCTCATCTTGATACAATTAACTCAGGAGGCTCAGCGTTCCTTTCTAAGGATCCGCCCCAGAAGCTTTACTTCAATTCATTGAAGCACCCATTGATTGAAATAATTTACGTAAATTAAACTATCAACAATTTTATATAAATTTCAAAGTCTTTTTCCACACTTCTAGAAAATCAAGAATTTAGGATATTTTGCAAGAATTAGTTTTGTACGACAATAAATATTGTGGTTACTAATCGAAGAATATAGAAACTTACTCTATTTGTCAAGAGATAGATTTGGTAGCACTGCATAGGTGTTTGTGAATGTCACGCATCGACGTGTCTAAATATTCATTTGGACCTATTGGTCTTCAGCATTTTGTACACCGAGTGGAAGCATCTCGTATGTACATATACAAGACGAAGAATTTTGTGTTAAACTTTGGAAATGTTATAAAGAGCTTAAACTTACCAAACGATTAGTCTTGCTGCAGTATTTCAATGTTGAAGACATCTTTAGAACAGCAAAACATGATTGAATGATGAAACATATTCAGAGAAGCCATCCAAAGCGGTTGCGGATGTCAGTACTGCCAAAACTAATGAAATATTACAAGAAGAGAAAATGATTACTTTGTGCGCATGTAAGATTTCTTTTGAACATATTCGATACATTTCGACAAAGAAAATAGAAATGTGAAGTCTGTGTACCAGGGGAGTGCTGGAAATCTACAGAAGAGCAGATGTAAGGATGAGTTGAGGTGTGTAGGCATTTGTTTGCTTGTTTGTTTTTGTAGCTGAGGGTTCGGGATGCGAAACTTCCCTTGGCTCTCTTTGACTAGAACAGTTATATGGTCATTTCGCCATGCCTACTAGAATTTTGCCGAATCTGGGGGAGATCCACCTTTACTTCCTTAGCCGAGAAGAAGGTATGTTTTTAAATTTTTCTCCACTAACAAATTTATCGACCCCGATCGGGTTTGAACCCGCGTCCCTTGTAGTCTGGTCTTATTATAATTTAAACCTCGAAACAACAGATGAGTGTATCGAAATACGCGCATTCGCTACCGTGTGTTCTTCGCTAAATAAATACATACTACTATGCTATACTGATGCTTGCGGCATAACCCTACGGTATTGTGTTTCCTTTGGATAGACAATATTGGTGACTGTTATGCATCCATGAGGATGAAAGGGCCAACAAACAATAATTTTTTCACCAGGATAATAATCGACCGCACTTTTACTGCTATTACATTGGCATCACTTCCTAAATCAGATAGTACTATGTTGGGATATCCTCTGGTCATTCCTAACGCTGAAAAACAACTGATCGGAAAGAAGTTCTCTACAGATGATGAAAATGAAAAATGCCTCAGTCTCAATGCTAAAAGTAATTTATCAAAACGGCCTATTACATATGAAAACATGTTCAGAGCTGGTAGACATAGGATTCTGAATAAAAAATAAGTTTAATTACAATTAGCCTTCGTACAAATAGAAATTTTTGTTTATTCGACTGAAGTGAGGTTGAGGATATAGAAAAGAAAAGAATATACGGGGCAATTCAAAACGACAAACCCAATTTAATACAGATTTATTGCAAAATAAGAAGAATTAGTGCTAAATATGATGATCATTACATTTTATTACACTAATAATAAAGTTTATAAATAGAAACCAATCATAAATGTTCAATGGGCCCTTTTCAGCTGCATGACAAATATCTTTCCACGATCGAAGAAGCTTTTCTTGTGTCACTGAGTTTATTACCGCGGCTATAATATAGTTTCGCAAGTCGTTCATACTGGTTGGTAGAGGTATTACAGAAGCATCTTTTATGAATCTCAACAGCAAAAAGTTGCATGGCATTAAATTTAGAAATCTCGATGACACTAGCCATTTTGCTCACGACTGAAGCAACTGTAGCTCTCTATCAACGGATTCCTGGTTCTTTAGCGATAATATTTGAAATTTTCCGACCTCTCATTATGTTAAGGGAAAATGTTTTTTTCCTGAAAACTTTGAAGAGGTAGTTGCCAAATTACGCAAGCCATCATTTTGCCGAATCTGTAGCTGTCAGAATGTACCTCTTCCAGTTAATACAGACTGTTGAAATGTTTCAAAATTTTGGATATTTCTGTTAGAGATGGTTAGTAATGTACTAAATTGGGAAACGAAAATTACATCTTTTCATATAAAAATTGTTTTAAAAATCCAACTCTTCAGAGTTGCGCCCCTCTAACGGGAAATTGCACTTTTTGTTGCGTGCAGTTATTTAGTGATTGACGTTTAGTTTAGTGTTATGTAGACATAGATTGGGTTACATAAATGCTAAAATATGTATATTCCAATACATCATACTACATTTGCCCGTCTTCACCAACGTTTTAGTAGGAGAGGTAGTTTTGAAAGGTATACTATAGATAGCGGCCCATCTGTTACAATTTCGCAAATTTAAGAAAAGTTACTTTTACCCACAACATAAATCGATCCACAGTCAGGTTGATATTGAATAGACTGCTATTGTATCCATACCCTATTCAACGAGTACATGAGCTTTTGTCATATGATTTACCGCACAGAGTTGTTTGGTATCTATGGAAGCACGATGTAATGGCAAAAAATCTTTACTTTTTAGCACAAGTCCTTTCCAATCCCGAGGTACTTCTTTTTAGGGGCTCCATTATTAATTTTTATAGCCATCATATATGGGTCGAAGAAAAACAAAACTCAATATTTGAATCTGGTCATCGGCATCAATTTTCCGTTAACGTATGACCCGGAATTTTTGAAGATCACTTTATCGAAGTATACTTTTGATCGTTGTGTTTCAATGGAGAAGCTTATCGCTATTTTCTTGAGGAAGAGCTGCCACAACTGTTGAAGAACCTTCCGCTTCAATTAAGAAACGCTTCAGCACATTTCGGCTTAGTTGCTTGCCCATATTTGGATGGTACGTATCCGAATCGTTGGATAGGTCGAGAGAGCCCACAGCCCTATCCCTTTGGTCTACGGACTTAAATTCTCTAGATTTCTTTATCTGGGGATACCTTAAATATTTGATTCATAGACCCCCATTGACAATGTTCACGAAATAAAGGATATTATTCTCGCATTTTTTGAAAAAATTTGACACACTCGGATATTTTTGAACGCATTCACCAATTAATGTAGCGTAGGTTAGAACATATTTATTCTTAAATTTTATTGACTCTGTAAACATTCCTTAATTTATTATGAAATAACATGTAACGAAAACTGTCCACCTTTGGGCATATGTTAATTTACACCTTTTTTTTATGAAAGAAATATGGTTCTACAGTTTTCCGCATGCATTGAGAATCACCCTGTATAAAATACTTAGCATTTCTTTTGGCATCTTCTGTCTTGTTTAATTTTTAAAATAGATATGGGGTTAAAGTTAAGGAGACAATTGATATCACTAATGTAAGATAATGTTATCACGCAAACGTAAGTATGTTTGATAAACTGATTGCAAAAACTAAAAATTTTATCATTTTGGACTTAATTGTAGAAACGGCGTTTTAAATTAATAATTATATAAAGAAACATTTAGCGTAAAGGAAAAAGAAATTTTTAAAAATGCTTTTGCCAAATGAATGTCCTTCCTTTTATCTGTATTAGATTTCAAATTGCTTTGGACAGGCCGATCAAATTTTTTGAGGCACGTTCCAAATATTTTAGTAACACAAAAGGGCGACAATTGCTGTTCAACTTTTTTATAACTAATAGCTAGGTACTCTTACTAGTTTTTGCTTTTACAAATGTATCAACTAGAAGTTGAAAAATTAATAAAAGCAATCGACCATTGACATCAACATCTTCGTAGATACTAGCAAATAGATCGATACTGTATTCGCTCACTTTAAAACAAGTAGATTGGTACAAATTTATATTAAAAAACGTTGCCGGGCAGTGTTTTATGTCGTTATAGATAATTAAACTTAAATTTTAAATATGACCTTAAATTTTTGAAAATGAATCTCTAGCGTACACATTTGTGTAGAAAAAAGAGAACCCCACTATATTTAGGCAATTTTTCATGAAGATCACTTTTATACCACGAGGTAGCTCACCGGTTATCAAGTTTGCGTCTGAGCCCAAAGGATACGCGTTCAACACAACCGAGGATAGTAAATTGTTACTAAATGAACATTTCAAAGTTCGGCTACATTTCAGTAGCCACTCGCTCTTCAGAGATTATTTTAGCATCAAACAATTAAAAGAATAAACCTCGTAGCAGAATAAACTGTCGATTTTGTATTAATCAGTTTTATTAAGCAAGTTTATAGTGTATCTGCTGTAATCTGCTTTTGTTAACATGTACCAATATAACTAAATAAAACTGTTATAATTGTTTTTAATTTCATAAGAAATTTCACCTTTGGCCTTTTATTTACCGCGCCTTATTTTTAAGATAGTTCAATCACGTTATTTACATCTCTATTTTTTACCAAAATTTATTATAATCATAGGAAAAAATTATGTGTAAAGACAAAGATGTAACTTTTAATTAGCATTATTGACATTAATATTAGCTTGTTTATTAAAATCAGTATTTTGTTTTCGAATGGTTTCGTTACTCTAAATAGAACATTTTTGGCGCGCTTTTGTTTTGTTTTCAAAATTTTACAATTTTAAAATTATAGTAAAGTAAATTCGAGAAAATTTTACGGTTTAACAATATTTCTGCTATAACACTGAATTAATCATAACTTACGTAACTTTAATGCGAGTTATTATTTAAGAACACATATACCTACTAGTAATATAATTTGATGTCAAGTTCATATTGTTATTGTATAGCATGTGATTTATAAAATCTAGTAATCAGAAAAAATTGCGCTTCATTTCTAGAACTGAAAATGAAAACAAAACAATTTATTACCTGTGATGAGCATCGTTGTATACAGTGATGTTCAACTTCGACATTTAATACTTCCGTTATAGCTGTTGTAAATTCAAAAAGGAATAAAATTAAAAAAAGTATGTACATGCCCATTTTTATTTTCTAAGTGGCCATGCTTTTTAAACAATTTTTAAATGAGCGCGCGTTTTTAATTGTCCCGCTATTTTACACAACACTTCAATAAATATACAAAAATTAAATTAAATATCTGTCATGCATTTGAAAATAAGCATTACTTAAATAATGTATACATAAATAAATAAATAAAATAAAGCGACGTTATCTCTTTTACGCGGTTTAGCGGTAACTAACGTTTAAATTCCAGTAGGCGAGACACTATGGAACGCCCCCTCCATAGTTGAACAAGTGCATGAATGAAAAATAATTATACACTCAAACAAAACTTAACAACTTCCGTTTTATTTCTATTAATGCTAATTACTAAAACTATTAAAACAGTTTTATTTAAGGGCTGAAGTTCAAGTCAATAAGCATGCTTCCACTTAGGGAATTTTGTTTTGTACGCTTGAACGCGCATTTTGTAGTAAATCTAATGTAACAGTGCTGAAAAAACAACGTAGGTGGTATGTATAGTATTCTCTTATTTTTCGGACAAACTGTCTTTTGAATAGATTATTTTAAGAATGTAAGATTATATATTTCCTGCTTTTGCAATGAATTTTAAACCGTAAATTAAAAAAAAATACGAAACTATAGAAAACTTTAAATACGGGCGGGGGGGGGGTCGTAGAAAGTTAAACCACGTTTTACTTGAAGCTTTATAAAATCTAATTTACCGAATTTATATTTGTCATAGCACACCCTACTGGTATGTCTATTATTTTAGGACAATGGCATTTTAATAAATTAAGGATTGAATCTCCAAATTAAGTTTAGAAAAAATGAGGTGTCTCATCACGAGGTGGACGATATAATCCACCACCTAGGGAGATTTTAACACACTAATAATTTAGGAATAACCAAATAAAAATCATTTTACTATGTAATTGCAATAAATGCATATAAAAATATTTATATGTACTGTAAATAAATTTCTTTAATAAACAAACAAACGTCTTATTTTCTAAACATTAATAAATTACATTATTTTGTAGAACAATTTTTAATTAAAAAAGAACAATTATAAAATTCTTGCTCTTTATCGAGTCTACACTCAATAATAAAGCATGCAAACTCAAACTTGAGTAAAATTGCCTATACGAAGTTAGCCCCCCACTTTTCGAATTAGCTAATTTCAAGAGTTGTGCTGAATTGTGCTAGGTTTGTGCTAAATTGTGCTCGAATATTATGACCATGATACGAAAAATGCGTCAAAAAATCGAAAAAAAAACATATTTTAGACCAGCCCCCCACTTTGCACATTTCGCAATTTTATCAATTGTGCTAAGTTGTGCTATATTGCGCTAAGATTGTGCTAAAGTAGCATTTCGAAAAAATAATTACAGAAAAAGTTGCGCTCAAAAAACATTTGCTATGATATACGATTGAAGTAACGTTTAAATTAACATCGGTCATCCGAATGTCATATAATTATATAAGATAACCGCCAATTTCGCCAGCACAATGATACAAAGGGCACTTTACTTTTGAACGCGACAGTTCGCAATGGCATTCAATGTCCAAATTTTGATGTTCGGACGGTTCGATGATTGCATACCTGAGCTGTGTTACGCTAGCACAACTCCGATATGCAATTTGGTGGTCGTTGGCTCGTTAGAACATTGAACAGCCGCGCTTAAGAATAAAGTGTCCTTTATATCGTTGTGCTAGCAAAATTGGTGGTTGTGGTGAATTGTGCTGAATTGTGCTGAATTGTGCTTCGCTAGCACAACTGAACTGAAATACATTCGGATGACTGATGTTAATTTAAACGTTACTCCACCCTATATCAACGAAAATGTTTTGTAGGCGTAACTTTTACTGTAATTATTTTTTCGAAATACTATTTTAGCACAATCTAGCACAACTTAGCACAATTGAGAAAATTGCGAAATATGCAAAGTGAGGGGCTGGTCTAAAATATGGTTTTTTGACACATTTTTCGTATTATGGTCATAATATTCGAGCACAATTTAGCATAAACCTAGCACAATTCAGCACAACTCTTGAAATTAGCAAATTTGAAAAGTGAGAGGCTACTTCGTATAGGCAGTAAAATTAATACTGAAAAATCTGAGGTGAGACAACACACGACTTCTTCTTACGTATATAGAAATGCAAATATGCAATGGTCACTTGTCCAAGTTACCGGACGCGCAAAATGTTGCGTAACTCCAGAGATTTTCTTTGATATCTCGCTTCAATGTATATTTTCAAGGAAACCGCCAAGTTCATATAGAACGGTATCAAAGACATAAGAATTATGGCAAACTTTCGAGCAAATCGCAAAAATAAAGTTGCACTTCCAGTCATTCGATTTTAACTAAATAATTTCTAACTCATGTATCGAAGATATAAAACTACAGTATAATTTTTCATTCGTAAATGATGTTTAGTTTTTGAGATGTATTGTTCACAACTAATATTCGAAGCTCTTTCAGTTACTCGTTTATAAGAATGTATTAGAGAAAGTGCTTCGTTCATATAAACGGCGGAATTAACTAGCTAAGGAATATACTAAGTTTTAAAAAATCGCTACAGCCGATTTCAAAAATCGCGAAAAATGAAAAATTCAGAAAATTCTAAAAATGATAGGAATAAAGTAGTACTTCCGGTTATTCGATTTTAACCAAATTCTTGATTTTGCACGCAAAGGTGGTTATGACCCCAAACATAAATTTTTATTTCTCTAAAATTTTTTGGTTTCATAGTTATTTTATTCAGAGTAAATGGCAAAAATAATTCCGGTAACTTTTCTGCGAAACCACCTAGATAATATGTAAGGTCATTAAATGTCTAAGAAACATGATAAATTTTAAAATGATAGCGATACTTCTGGCTATCCGATTTTAGTGAGCTTGTTGCAGTCACGGGCTCGAATGGATACAAACTTTAATATAAAATTTTGTATACCTATAACTTTTCAGTTTTACGTTATCATGTTCAGAAACAGGCAAACAGACACACACTCACAAACACACACACAGACACATACGCGCGCGCACACACATACACAAACACAAACACCTACGCGCGCATACGCACACACGTCTGCGCGCATATGCTCACACACGCGCACACATGTCAACACGCACACATACCCGCACACATTTCACACACCCGCATATACCTGCAAACACGCGCATATTTGCGCGCACACACATAGACCCACGCACAAACCTGCACACATTCGCATATGCTCACAGGCGCGTACACACTCAGACACGCACACCCGCATCAGTACGCGCACCTGCAATTTCATATCATATTCCTTCTAACGCGTTTCGACTTATAACAAGAAGGCATCTTACCTAAACAATTAAAAGACTATTAAAATTAAACCCTGGGTCTATTTTTGACGAAAGTAGGGAGAGATGACTCGCGGATCAATTCTCCCCATCTCAGGTGGGTTAAATTTCCCTCCCGATGCTTTACTCACTTTAATTTAACTTTCCAGAAAATAAAAAACCATAACAAAGATATTTTAAGGCACAATAATAACTTATGGTGCGATCAACGAAGAATAATTGTAAAATACTCAAAAACTCGCTTACAGTTGAACTACAGTGTTAACCAAAATAATACCTTAGTGACCAATGCACTCCACCCTATAACTGAGGGTGCGGTTGCATGAAATTCCTTGATAAAGCTAGAATGAGATGTTTGGAGCAAGTAAATCTTCTGGACTCAACCTTCTTTCCTTAAAATTTAACTTACAACATTCTTTGTTGTAGTTTATTTATGTATTATTTCGTTCAAATCATTTTAATTTCTCGAATAGTTTGACTATACATTTTAAATAACTATTTGACAATTAATTCATATTTTTATTACACTTGTAAATGCAGATTCACTAAGCTTCTTAACATCCTAATAACAAAACGTCCAATTTGAAAATGCCTCAAATGAAGTAAAAATGTTACAGCTCAACGTTAGTAATTACATTTCAATATACCGTGTAGAATACGGCATTTCGCATAGGGATATCTAGAAGAACGAATAAGATGGAATAATTAATTGCATTTATGGAAACAACATTGATATATGTGGAGTAGTTACTTGCCTGAACATATTGCAAATATGAAGCCGCGTTCTCGGTTCTTATCAAGCACGCAGCATAGGTTACATTATCTTGCAATGTTTAATTGTACGTAGCATTTCTTTGAGTAAAGATGGATTATTATGCGATAGAAGCAAAAGTACATATAATTAAATTGTATTATAGTGAAATTTTGCAAGATTTTATTAAAAAATGTAACAAAAATCTCAATTTATTATATAGCATTTTATTTAAAGATGAGTCCTTTTATTTACACGGACGTAATTATTAACACGGATGTAATAAATTTATAATATAAATAGTTTTAAATTGCAATAGATAAAAATGACGAAGACATAAACGCCAAACATTAAACTTTGCAGTAACTGCTGACGTGAATTATATAAGTTAAAATTACTTGGTACTTATTGTTAATACAGTGTTTCAGCAATATACTAATTTCTATGCGGAGGTCATTCTTTCTATACTGTATATTTTATGGATGACATTGTATTTAATTTTATAATCAGTAATGAAGAGTTTACGGAAATCAGCGGAGATGGCAAAACTACCCAATTTAGTGTAATGTCCCTAGATATACCAAAGTAACGAGATTCACTAGATATGTGCACATTTGCACATTTGCTTAAAAATAGCGGTTTCAGGTATTTTATAACGTGTGAAACGAATTGAATGTATATGTTAAAATATCCGGAGTTACATCAGTAGTTGCTGCTGTGGCTGTACCTTTGTAATGGGATAGTAGATGCTTTGTATACTCTAGCGGTGATGGTGTTATAGATGGTAGGTCTTTTCAATTTCCAACCCCTGCGGGGTGTACCTCTTCTTCGCCACCGTAGAGATTCAAAATATAACAATTTATTGTTATGAACAAATTCTGTTTACACTTACCGTTATTGCCGAATAATTCACTCAGAGTTGTAATAAAGTTTCCAGGCACTTGATTGTTCTGTAAACATTAATTACAGTTACAGAAGAGAGATTTCCTAATCAAACGAGTTGCATGAGGTTTACGGACAACTTTTGTGGCTTACCTTTGCACTATGTGTGTAGTGACCGCAAGGGTAGAATTTCATCCAACATGCACAATGACATTTTGCCGGCAACCGGGAATACTCCCCATGTATAAACAAAACAGTCGATATGCACTAAACCTAGATTACACACTAACGCCAACTTATGCCATCAAACACTGTTCGTATGGTAATATTTATTAACCAATAAAACGTTAACATAAATAACCTTTTTCACGTTTCACGGCCTGTCCCATATTGAAACGTAACTATTAAATCCATGTTTGCGCTGCATTTAACATATTATAAACTGACAGATATAATATAACAAATAGTTCAGGATTTTCTGCCAATTTCGTATATATAGTCAACATACATTTTGGAAACCTCCAAATCTTGTTTTTTCTTATATATATATATATATATATATATATATATATATATATATA
>JAHWXV010244642.1:0-13561 GCA_024586415.1 Phrixothrix hirtus | reverse complement strand
GCGTTTTTCTCACTCTTCTTCCAATCCACTTGCTTATACTATCCTTGCTGTTTTTTCAGCCTTCTGTACTCTTCCCCAATGGCATCTCAATTAATTTTCCCTGTAACTGCATGTTTTTCTCCGGAGCGAAAATTGTGCGCATCCGGTCTTTTTGCGGACTCGACAAAAGATGATTTTTTTTATTTTTTTGCTGGGCACCTTGATTTTTCTTCCCAATCTCCTATAGCAACCGTTCTACGCCTCGCTCGATTACGTCTTCTTTTTGTTGGTTTAAAGCACTCTTGTTTATTATTAAATCAACGTTTATCTAAATTTTCTTATAGAAGGCTGCTTTTTAAACAGAATTCCTACTGCATACCAAAGAATATTAATGCGGATTTATAATTCCGTAGCCGTAGAAACGTACCGCAGTGGTAAGAATTGATCATTTCGTTAAGCATGCTAGAATGTATACTTAACGTAAACATACCATTATCGAAATGACGGTACGGCAGAATTGACCAAGTTGATTTCATATGGCGAGTCATGCTAAGAAGACGGTATTCGTGTGGACATCGGTAAAAATAATACGCGGTATTTGGGAATGCACGATATTAACTTAACCGATTTATATTATTTGTAAACAAATTTATTTTTGTTTATAATTATAAACATCCATAATGATCGGAAGTCTGTTAATAAATATCATTTAACATTATTCCTTTTTGTACGATAGATCAAAACCTGACTATAAAGCATTATATTTCATTGGTAGAAAATAAGTATTAAAATAGGCTATCACTTTTCTTTTGATTGAGTTTTGTACCTTCGTAGACTTCGCCTTTTTTGTTTTTATTTAGAGCATAACATATGCTAATACCATCAATAACACAATTAATGCCTCCTCCATAGTTTTCTATTATATGGAATCCAAGTAACTATACAAATTCATAAAGATAACTTTAAAACACACTCATACAAAAATTATAGACGTGAATTTAAACGCATCAGCTGTGACCATGAACTACACCTGCATATGTTGTACTTTTACGACAACTATAAATGTTTTTTGTACAGTAAACGTAAAATCTTACGTATAAGTTTTTACGTTGCTATGACCATGGAACTATAAATCCGTCTTTACTTAAAATCGATGCCTGTGCTGATAAATCAACGCAGACAATGCTTAAAACATTATAAGTAAATATTCTTTGCCGCATACTAAGCGATTTTCGTTTATATTACGTCATGGAAGATAGAACCGGCTTTAAAAATAAGTGAACTAAATAATTGTCGAAAATATGTACTTTATGTACTCATTCGTAAAAATATGATACATTTTTGACTTGTGTTAAAAATATGTACCAAAACATAAAATATGTACCGAGTATGGACGCTGTTATAGTTTCTGAAGATGTCAAACATCTCATGTCAGGGTAAACATTTAAACTTTTCACGCATCAATTCTGAAATAAATAGTAATAGTAATCAGGGATACTAATGAAATATGAACGATTGGTGCAAATCCCATTTTGTTGTCAACGGTTTTGCTCTTTGCTTGTAATGATTTATCGAGGCCCACGTTGGTTTGACAACTGTAACAGTTCTGGGTTACTGGGTTTTAAAAAGGCCCCACATTGGGTTGACAACTGTAATGATTGAGGTTCTCAAACGATCCACGTCAGTGTGCCAAATTGTAATTTTTATATTTAATAAAATTACTTTACAGTTTACTTTTGGGTTCTTTCCTTTGGCATGCTATGAAATAACTTCGTTTCTACAGGGCACAACCATCAATCTTCCAGAATCTGTATAGTAGAGGTGTTTAATTTAACAATCAATACCTGAATTTTGCAAGTTAAAGATTTCATAAACTTATTTGATTCAAAAAATGAATTAGTTAGCAAAAGAATTCAGTTTATTTCAAATCGAGATATTTTTATTTTAAATCAAGTTAATCCTCAATTTTATTACTACTACTTTAAATAACAAAGGACCCTTTACAGATTACACTGATGTGAGAATCAGCATTCAAATATATGAACAAACTTCATATGGTAACTAATTCTAAACAAAAAATAATTAGGTATTTTAACAAATGCAAAGATCCATCACAAAGGCGATAATAAACACAAAGGCCAAAGTCGACTACTAAGGCTAAATTAAATACAAAGGCAAAATTCCACAACTAAGGCAAGATTCTACCAACAGGCCATAGTTGCTGAAATTTCCGAAAAAATCCCAACTTTCCTTTTGACCGATTTTGTATATAAAATATTATGATTTAAACTGGGGTGTTTTCAGAGATTTAAAACAAGAAAATTTGATTAAATTAAAATAATGTTCTATAAAATAACTTTTTAATTTTAACTCACGCTCTGTAATCTAGTCCGTGATACGTCACTGGATTGTTTTTGGGGATTTACCGTTACGTCTCAAACAATTGCGTCATCGTTTTCAAGTTCGGGTACTTCCAGAATTTTAATTTGAGTCGTAGATTTTTTGTCAAATTTTCACTGGCTTTAGAACAATTCTACAATGAAAGTTTAATAACATATTTTACCTGCACAAATAATTTCTTTGTTTCCGATAATTTTTTACTATCGATCCTCTTCCGGATTTTATCTAATTGTTGGACGAATGACACTCAGATTTCCATTTAAATATCAAACCATTTATTTCTTCTTGGTTTTACCACCAAACAATTCGTTGAAGAATTTTATAACAATGGCGTCAGCACATTTTTAACACAAGGTTATTAACCGATTTCCTAAATCTATATGATTTCACTTTTCACTACTGGTGAAGTATAAATTCACTACAGACACGCACATATCTTTTTAAAACAATTTTATTTTCATTATTAAAATGGCGTAATACACTTCAAGTGTATTTCCTGCCAGTTGCTACACGTTCTTCTCTCTATTTTTGCCAACTACCAACTACTTTCGTTCTCCCGGAACCATTTCTCCCACCATTACTTATATCTAATCTAGCTTTTTCCATAACTACTTTCGTTTTACAAATTATATATTAATTTAACTAACTAAAATGAAATAAAATTCATGAACCGATAATTTACCGCTTACATTACTTTATAAATTAATATAATACAAACTCAAATCCTGACCCATTACATAACTTGACATCAAGTTAAACGGCCAACTTAATTTTATTATAATTTTATCTTAAGGGTACTAACAATAAAACTTTGGAAATAGTGGGTACTAATGAAGTATTAACAATTAGCGTAAACCGCATTTTGTTATCATGACTCGTTCTAGTAGGTCCATCCAACTTGACATTAAGTTATATGGCCAACTTATTTCGTTATAATTTTATTATCTTAAGGGTGCTAACGATGAAAGTTTGGGAATCATGGGTACTAACGATTAGCATAAACTGCATTTTGCTGTCATGGCTTGTTCTAGTAGGTCCATCCAACTTGACGTAAAGTTACATGGCTTAATTAATTTCACGATAATTTTGTTATCCTAAGGGTATTAATGATGAAACTTTAGAAATTGTGGGTACTAATGAGGTACTAACGATTTGCGTAAACCTCATTTTGCTGTCATGCCTCGTTCTAGTAGGTCCATCGAACTTAACGTCAAGTTAGATGGCCTACTTAATTTCACTATAATTTTGTTATCTTAAGGGTACTAACGATGAAACTTTGGGAATCATGGGTGTTAATGAGGTACTAGCAATTTGCGTAAATCGCATTTTGGTGTCATGCCTCGTTCTAGTAGGTCCATCGAACTTGATGTCAAGTTAGATGGCCTACTTAATTTCACTATAATTTTGTTATCTTAAGGGTACTAACGATGAAACTTTGGGAATCATGGGTGCTAATGAGGTACTAGCAATTTCCGTAAACCGCATTTTGCTGTCATGCCTTGTTCTAGTAGGTCCATCGAACTTGACGTCAAGTTAGATGGCCTACTTAATTTTGTTATTTTAAGGGTACTAACGATGAAACTTCAGGAATCGTGGGTACTAAAGGAGTACTAACAATTCACCAATTTACAGCTTAAATTGGTTAGTAGGTCCATCCAACTTGACACCTACAAAACTTTCATATTCAAATTTCAAAACATTAGTGTTACCAACTATCACAATTAGCTTAAATTACTTATAGGTTAACATAATGCATTTTTCCTTATATTTTATGCTATATAGATGCAAATAGATAAAATAGTATAAAAAACTCGTTTTGTGAAATCCTTTATTGCATCCATTTTTTAGAAAATGAGCCTTGTAAAGGCATTAAGAGACAATAAAATTGCCATTAGTATATTAAATAATCAAATAATTATGGCAGCATATCAGAAAGTAATTACACATTTGACCAAGCAATTTTTGTTACGTTCCTACACTAAAAATAACTAAACTACTTACCATTATGAAAACATTTTCAAAGCTAAACATTTGTTCTAGTAAATCATTAGCACGATCTCTACAGTCTATAATTTTTTGTATTTCTTCTTCGAAATCAATCTTGTCAGAAAAGTTGTCATTTTGAATTATTTCGTCTGTTGCAACAATATCATAAATTTTGATAGGGATTTGGACTGCTGACAAAATAATGTTATACATTTTTCTAGATACTCTTAAAAATTGCTTTTGTATGTCCTCTGTTATAAATTCAAAGGATTCAATTTGTTCTTTTAGTTTGCCGAATTCCCGATCGTCGGCTTTATAAAATAATTTTGTTTGTAACATGACTAATTTACATTTAAGTTTACCCAGAATTTCTTCTAAAATATTTCGTTCTGATGCTATCTTTTCGATAGAAGTTTTATAAATAATGGAATGGTTGGCAAATTTTTTGTAAGTCATATAAACATCTGTAGCTTTTTTCTCCAATTTAGAAATCTGTTCTTGTAAGGCAGTCACATTCGAAGAATTTTGTAGTTGTTCATATTTTTTTATTAAATTACTATGATCAATTTGAATATTTTTCAAAGTTCTAAGATCTTGTTCCCACAAAGTCTTTTCACTGCAGAGAATATTGTAACTATCGACTAATGTTTCTTTTTCCTGAACAATTGTAAGTTTATCTTGATTTGCTTGTTCAAGTTTAAAAAGTATTTCAGATTTTTCATTTTCTCTAGCACCAATTTCTTTAACATGCAAATTATTTTGTTCCATAATGTTTAAAATTTTATTACGAATTATTTCAATACTATCTGTCAAATTATTCACATTGTTCAAATCAAATTCTAGAATTTCATCTCCAATTGATATTTCTACAGGCTTTTCACTCAAAATGCAAGATAAACAATGAATACTTTGTTTAAGCCATAGAAGCAGTTGAGCCATCTTGCATTTTTCATTTGTAAGTTCTAAGATTCTACATTCTAAATTATCTTTAGCTTCCTTTTCACTTTCCAGTAACTGTTGAAGCTCATTTCGTAATTGTTTTTCATTATGTTTTTCTTTTTCCATAAGTTCAATTCGTTTTGTTAAATCATTTTTTACTTCGATGGCAGACTCATGTGCTCTAATAATATTATTTTCAGTCTCTTGCATGATTTTAGCTTGAGAATCCATTAATTCATTCCTATTTTTCTTTTCTATGGTTAATTCTACAGTCAAATACTTTAGGTTTTCTTCTAATGATGACTTTGCTTTGTTTAATTCCAGAACTTCATTTAACATTTCTATTAATTTATTATTAATTTCAGTAATTACAGATTCTTTTTTTTGTATAATCATTTCATATTCATTAAGCTTTTCATTAGTAATTTTAATTTGAACATTGAGAACTTGACGTTGTGTTAAACCGGATTTAATTTCTTCTTTTAAATTCTCAATTTCTTTTTTTACTGCGACAATATCTTGAAGAAGAATTTGATTTTCAGTTTTTAAATCTTCTATAATTGATTCTTTGCGATGTTTTTCTAATTGTTCAGCTTTCTTATTAAAATCATCTTTCTGTTCATCCAACATCTATAATCATCAATTATTATTTTTACTACTAGCATAGTTATCAACTTTAAGAAATTAATTCTTATTATTAATTAAAGTATAACAAATTTTCACAAGCTATTTATTTAAAGAAATGCCATATGTATACAGCGGAACTATTTTATGATCCCCTATTTTATAAAACTTTAAACAGGATTCTGTTGCTTGAGTAATTTATTAGTTATTTTAATTCTACTTTATGAAATAAAATCCATTTAACAAATTTAATTAAACATGAAAAATGTCTGGAAATTTACTCAAATTAAATTCTTAGTGTTTAATGTGAAATTAAAATTAATACATAGCAATAATCAACCCTTACTGTTAGTCATTAATCCTTTTGATTTAAATAATATTTTTTGAAAATCATGTAGTTTTAGGCTTCCAAACTGTTTAAATATCGGCTATGTTGATTGTCATGTTCTGATATATTTCCCGAACTGTTATGATTGTTATAGTAAAGCCATAATTAAAAGCCCATTATGGTTTATAACGGTACTAGTGCTGTTATGAAACAAAGTAAAGGTTTGATATCAAATTGTCATAACTGGCTGATAGTTGTCGTTAGCGTAAAAAATAGTGTACACGATTGTTAAGTGACTAGTACAACCAGTCTCAAAAATTAGCAAAACCTGATCCTTCGGGTCTGGTTTTTCTAACTTCTTCTTAACCTGTTATATAGCACTTATCAATCTTGTATCGTAATATACTATACTGTGCAGCATGTAATTCAACTTACTAATACAAACCATTTTCTTTTTAACAAACATTTTCAGTTAATGAATATTTGCCTTGTTCATGAGCCAGCAAAATAATGTCTTAATTTTCTTTTGAGTGATTGATCATCATATATTATAAAAATGAGTGTCTGATGCCCACTAGCACTGGGAACAGTGGCAGTATTGTTGTAAACATGTTGCCACATCAGAGATGGATAAACAAGCACGTATAGCCTTCACTAGAAGGATCACACTTTGCAGCAAAACGAAAGAAAAATGTCCAGCCAGTCCTAGTGCCGCAGAGGGTAGGGGGTGGTGGGTGGGGTGTAGTTACCTAAAAAAAAAAGATGGTCGAAGTAACCATCGAGAAAATTATTGAGGTTGGCATACGCAAGCTTTGCTCCCTGTATCGCTGGAAGAAATCCTGGAATCGGTGCTGACGAGCATCGGCTGTCCCGAAACTGGTACGAGCTCGTGCAGGAAGCAACCTAAAATAACTAGAGAAAAGAAAGAAAATGGGTGCCACACACTTCTAAAAGTATCGAAGTAAGTTAATGTTAAAGGGGCTGCAAACCTATACGCGTGGGAACTCAGACTTCCCGGGAGACTTGATACCATGCTCAGTCTATGAATTTAGCGTCGAGCGGAAATAACTAATCGCTGCATTTAAGAACGGATTTTCCTATTACAAAACAATTAATTTCTGTTTCAAAATTATTAGCAGAATATTTATAGGCAAAGTCAAATAATTATAATTATTAATTAGAACTAACATTACTGTAGCATAAAATGATAAATTGTAGAAAATCAATATCGGAACGCAAAGCAGCGATTCACAGGTCCCAAAACGTAATGAGCTTTTGCCATCTTCAGCAGATGCCAATAAAAAAATTAAGGTAAACTGATTTGGATGGTAGAAGTTTTCGGCGAGAAGAAACGGGTTCTATCCTTGATAACTCGAAATCATTGCCTCGAGGCTGCAGTAGGGGTGTTTTTCGAAAACCGTTGGTCGCCATAGAGAAGTAGAACAAAACGGTTCTGGTATGGAAAAGCAGTAGGTCGACCAAGGCGAAAGGAACCCTCTGAAGCGGAACCTCGGGCTCATCCAGAAGCAATCGGTGGCGTTATAAGCATACTAGCAAATTCCCAAACTTAACGGAGATTTTTAATCCCATATTTTAAACACTAAAAAAATCGATCAACCAACCTTGCACAACTAAGGGATGCCTACTCATCTTAAAAATATAGGTGTTTTATCCCAAGAAGCAGAGTAAACCACAAAGGTTATTGTAACTAGACGGAGCAGAAACAAAGACGTGTGTCTTTCACCACCAACTAACACACAATACTTTACGGCACACGACAGGATCAGGTAACAATACTTGTGAACGCAAATCACAAAAGACGGAGTTAGGCAACCCAAAGCGCATCTGAAAATTAATGACGTGAAAGCAGATGCAACCTACAAAAATTAGTCGATCTCAAAAAAAAGACTGTTACAATGTTCGAAAGAAATACCTAAGTGATATGATCATGGCAATTTAAAAACCCTTTACAACATTGTCACAAATAACGGATCTTGGATATATGCATATGATCTCAAAAATAAACAGTAGTGGATAGTATGGGTATTCTAAGATGAGTCTTAGTCAACCAAAGTTGTTCGCACTCTAAGCACTTAGAAGCAAATGGTCACCTATTTCTTGGGAAAGGCTGAACACGTAACTGTTCTTTCAGAGCAGCATTTACTAAACTGTGTTCCATAGAACTCTGGGGTTCTGTGGAGATCACTCAGGAATTCCATGAATTTGTGTTTTGCATATTGCATTAAAAGCATATTATTGAAACAAATCAGGGGTTCCACGATAAAAGTGGTCTTTAAACAGGGTTTTCACATATCAAAAAGTTTAACATTCAACGAATGTTAAATAAATTTGTAGAAGTGAGTGAAAGAATGAATCTGAAAATCAATCGTGGCAAAACAAAAATAATGGTTTTCAATAGGAAAGATGAAAAGGAATTGTCAGCTGAAGTTGGGTAGCGAGATAATTGAACAAATGGATAAGTTTGCTTACCTTGGCAGAATGTTTGCAAATGATGAGCAAATAGATTGTGAAATTGAAAACAGAGGGGCCTAGGTAAGAGGCAAATCCAGGACAACAGTTATAGGTTATAGAACCGTTTTCTCTGTTCTGAAGGACAGTTTGATTCAGAATACGGCCAACCAGGAGTAGTGGTGCCCGCCCTAAACTTCAAACCTTTGTACGTATTTCCGTTTCCCTTAGCGTGTGGATGTGTTGGTGACAATTGATTGCGGACCCCCTCCTCCAAGAAGCTAGCAGGATACCACATCGTCGTCAGGCATAACGCCAGCCCTGCTTGTAACATCTTGTCAGATGCATTCAAAGATGTAGCCCAGTAGATCGGGCACTACATATTTGAGTGCTTGTGACAAGGCCTTTCAATCCACATATACTTGTCAGACTATTTTATTCTTACATCTTACATATTTAACTGCATTATATAAAAATTTCAGCCTTTATACTATCAATTAATCCAAAGTGATTTATTTTACACCTGTATGCGCCTGTTAGATGCAAGATCCCATGCAGCGCGGGTGTCAATGTTTTTTGACAGTCTTTCGGAAATCAGTATTTACTGTAAAAAAATCAACTTTTATACTGCTGATATTTTTTTCTTAGTTTTTTATATGTTAAGAGCAATACACCACTGCTACTTCCAGTGTTTATTGTACTATCCAATCAGTTACTCAAATTAAAATCAACACTTATAAAATACATTATGTCAATTTGTCGCTGGCTCATGGTCTATTGTATTTATCAATTTTGTTATATACAAGTTCCACTGTATTAAATATTTGCTTTATAATTAGGGCCAATCCTGAATTTTTGGGATTTTTTAAAATGTATTTGACGTTTAATTGTTAGTCCTAAAATTAGTATATAAAATAGAACTAATTTACATTTCAGGTAAGCTTTGAAGTAAACTGATTATTTTCATTATATTAAATCTAAGCAAAATTATTTAAATGATAAAATTACCTGTTGAAGTTGGCATTGTTGTTTTGTCACAGAATCTAGAGATTCATTAACAGTGCACAATTCTAAAATAAGTGCCTGGCTCTTGGTAGAATTCAGAGAAACTTGATCTTCGAGTAATTTAATTTTTTCATTTAAACTACTAATTTTTTCATCTTTACCTTTAATATCTTCGGCAAAGTTTTCTTCTTGGCTATGTTTAACTTCTTCTAGTTCTTTAAACTTTACTTGAACAACCCCCATGTCATTTTCGACAATTTCTTTGCCTGCTTCTAAAATACTGATTGTGCATTTTAATTTTATTAAATGTTCTTCATATTCTTCAACATTAATTTGAAGGGATGCAATTTTTTGTTCACAATTTACTTTATGCTCATCAAATTGTTTTCTTTCCACCAAAATTTGTTCTTCGAGTAAAGTTTTCTCATTAAATAAACTATTCAATTCTTGCTTGAAAACTGTGAGTTCATCCTGGAACAACTTTTTCTCAGCATTAATCATGTTTAATTCATGTAAATGAGTGTCTTGTAGAATTTCTCGTTCAGCATGAATAATTTGCAAATCTTCTTTTAATTCTATAACAGAATTTTTTAAAGTTATATTTTCGGAAATTAGCATTCCAATATGACTTCTAATATCATGTTGTAATTGACATAAATTTTGATAATTTTCTTTGCCTAATTGAATATGAGTTAATTTGAGAGAATTAAATACATTCTTAAGTTCTTCAGATTTCTCTTGAAGAGTTTTTAATTTTTTGCTTAGAAGCGCTTTATCTTTTCGTAATTGAGCACAAAGAATGCACATTTTTTTAAAATTATCTTGTAAAGTAGCATTATTTTCACTAGAGTCTTTTAATTTTTCGTTTATTTCTATTAATTGTACTTTAACTTGAGATTCTTTTTCTACTAGATCTGTTATTTGTACATTTAAATCCGCTACAGATTTATTATACTTTGCTTCGTGTGCAGATTTTTGTTCAATTAATTTAGCTTCAATTTGAATTTTTTCCTTTTCAAAATTACTTAATTTATCTTGAGCATTTTTAAGTTTTGATATAGTTTCATCATGCGTCTTGTCAAGATTATTATATTTTTTTATTAAATCATACAAATTTTCGGTTAAAGTATTTATTTGAGCTTCATTTCTATCATTATTTTCTTGATGAATTTGAAGAGCTTCTGTGTATTTTAAAATACTATTGTTTAATTCATCTTTGGTTATATGTATTTCTTCAATGTATTGCTTTTCTCTATTGTTGAAAGAATGAATTACTTCAGCGAATTGACTAATTTTATCTTCAAGATCGTCAATTTGAACTTTACTTTCTAAAGCTAAATTACCTTTCGTATCCGTTAAGTGGTCGAATTCAGAATTACTTTCAGCCAAACCATCCTTCAAATTTGTTATTTTGTACTCTGTATTTTCTTGATATTGGTGATATTTTGCAACAATGTCACTAAGCTCTTTATTTTTAATACTAAGGTCAGATACAATTTTCCAAGCAGTCGTTTCAAGTTCATCACATTTTGTCTGTAAAGATGTTCTAAGGTTTTCTAAGACGACATATTCTTCTTGTAATTCAGTTAACTCTTGCCTGTAAATAAATTAATTCAGCTATATACTGACTTTTGAGTATAAATTGTATAATTTTTGTACTACATGTTTCCTTTTCCAATATTCAAAAATAGGCAGGTACAATTAAAGGCAAAAAAAATGCACATCGTTTGTAGATATTTAAAATATTTTTACGACTCTATCACATTCCAAGCTAGATAATCATCCAGCTTAAGAATTAACATTCCAACTTTTGTAAATGGTGGGTAAGTAATTTCGTTTTACACAAAACAGACTAGTTTATTTCATAAATTACTTTTATTGTTTTATGTTTTGAATTTGTCTTATTAGAAGCGGTAAATATTTATAGTTATTTGAAAAGATCGGTTTTGGAATTAAAATTACTTTTTTATTAATGTTAAATTAAAGAAACATGTTCATGCCTTTTGCATTTAATAATCCATAGAAAATTAGTTTAAATCATTTATAATCCAATTTGTATTCAAATTCCATCTGCCAAACGAAATAGTTGTAGCAATTACGACACGATATTAATCAATAAAACAATAAATATAAAGTTTGTTAATTTAGTTGCAGATTATATTCAACACCGCCAAACTAAATCTAGAAATAGGTGCTTTCTTTATTTTAAAATATTTAAAACAATTAGAATCTTGAAGTAAACTATATTGAAAAAGGCATGTTTTCAATCACGGTAATAACATGCCGTTTTACCCTCTGGGTTTTATGACGTAACAGCAGATTATCACCAACGCTCTAGATTGCAGCAATTTTGATTTAATAGTGATTTATTTTCCTTTCTTTATTTCAATTCTTTATCTACAACAAAACGTTTATGAATCCCCTCTTAACTGGAAGGGATCTTTAATACCCCAGCTTACAACATCCACTTTCCTAGGGCGGAATTGAAATAAAACTCAGTTCCTTTTTGTTAACTTCATTATAGATAAGACTCTTTTAATTCTAAATAATGCCTCGAAGATTGGGTCAACGCGATTCGACATTGGAAGAAAGAAGTGCAATTGTTGCGATGGCAGAAATCGGCCTAACTATAAATGATATATGTAACAGGAGTTATCTTGCGGTAAGTTTCTTAATATCGGTACTTTTGTAGTATCTCAAATTGATCCCCTAAACAGATGCATTTCTTTAACTAAAAGTTTTATCTCTCAAGTCAAATACCGCATGTATTATTAAGAAGTTGTTTGTAGGTTTAAAAACATATTGCTTGCTTAAACAAATTTGTTAGTGATAACGTAACAAAGATTATTCTAACAACATATCTTATTTTTTTTATAGCGGTGCCAAGTGAAAAGTTGGATAGAAAGAGTTTAATAATATTGTTCAAGGCCTTTCGTCACTATTCATCCTGGAAAGAACCGCATTACAACAGTTCATCAAGATGAACAAATTAGGAATTCTGTTAAAATCACTCCTTTCACTAATTCAATAAAAATTAGAGAGGAACTTGGTCTGTACTGTTCATTGAAAACAATTACAAGAGGGTAGCTACCACTGTCGGAAACCTGCGAGAAAAATTCTGCTTACAGTAGAGCAAGCTGCTGCTAGAGTGGAATTTTGCAGGAACAATTTAAACCGCAATTGGACATCGGTTGATTTCTGTGATGAGAAGACATTTTCATCATCCCAAGATACCCCTGTGTCCTTATGGCGTTTAAATAACACTAGATATGCAAGAGAAAACATCATGCCAAACAAATCTAGTGGAAGAATTTCAGTAGGGTTTTGAGGTTGGATGTGTCACAGGTCCGGGACAGTTACTGCAAATTTCTCCGCCTCATTTTAACGCTACAAAATATTTGGCCATCCTGGAAAATGGATTTCTTCTAAGTTTAAATGTTTTATATCCAGAAGAAGAAATGGAGGATCCTGTTGTTTTTGTTCAAGACAATAGTTCCATCCATTGAGCTTGGCAAGTGATAGATTGGTTTGCAGATAATCACGGCCACCTCGAATTACTTAACTGACCGGTAAAATCTGCAGATCCGAGTTCTATCGAAAATTTATGGACTGGAATGGTAAGAGAATGATGCACTATAGCAGGGGTGAGTGACCTTTTTAATCAACGGGCCAATTTAAATTTTTTAATTTTTTGGCGGGCCGCACATAAAGTAACACTTTTAATAATTTAAAAAACTTTATTTATAATAAACATTAGAATAAAAAAATATAAAATTTAAAAAAAGTAAAGATTTCATATACAAATTTTAATGCAAAATAAAAACAAACAAG
>JAHWXV010244632.1:0-10895 GCA_024586415.1 Phrixothrix hirtus | reverse complement strand
TTATTGACAAAAACAAATTATAGTACATTAGATGTAAGTATTAGTATGACCAGCAGTGGAAAGTAGTTTTTTTCGGACAACCATTGTTGCTCTCACTGTAGAATTAATATTGCGGCAATTGTTTTGTAACTCATTAGACAAGTTACGAAGATATATGTAATTAAAAAACATATTAATGAAGTATTGCATTCAAATTAAAAGCTGCCTCGTACATTTTCAACTAATAGATTTATTAATTAGTTTTGGATTTGCATTTTAATAAAATGTTTAATGTTTTGTTTTTTAATCCTTCTTTAAAATTATTGCATCTGTTAAATTAAATTACCTAAATACAAATATGATTGGTTTAAATTAAATAAACAATGTCTTTCTATAACTAAATGCAATTCACGCAAGACCACGTGCGATTTTAACAAAGTTTACTACTCCAATATTTTTAGGTTGAACTGTATCTTCAATATTGGGCGTAGCGTTTTAACGGCGATTTTTCTTGAAGCAAAAGGGGATTTAAAATTATAAGCATTACAAATACATACATACAAATAAACATAAATTATATTAAATCGAAATTAAGCATAGGTAAAGGACCAAACGCTTAAAAAACGTGTTTTTAAGCACGGCTATGTGGATGCAAAATTTTATGAAGCAATAAGTTACTTAGTTACAATTTGCGATAGATATGGTTGAGCGTACCTCATTAGTGTTTTCTTTGACTGCATTCAAGTTGTAAGGGAAACGCGGAATTTAAGGCAATGGATAATTAGGAACGAATTATGGAAAGTATAACTTTGAGGCGTGGGTATTTACAAAAATGTATACTGTTTCATATTTGATTATTGGAAAGTAAAGTACCAATGTATTTTATCGACAACGAAAAGAACTATATTTAGTTTGGATTTCAATGCCATTGTTTGGCAATTAAAGCGACAAGTGCAACACCTGGTGTTTACACTTTAAAGCTCAGAAACGAACTCTATTTGTTTTAATTAATACAATGAGTAATTCTGGCAATTGAAACAAATGTAAGTGTTGGTTTACACTGCGAACGCTTGGGGTGAAGTCAGTATTTTACTCAAATTAAATATACATGATAATTGGTGTGAGAATTGAATTTAACGCCATTGTTTGGAAATTGAAGCGATGAGTGTAAGTTTTAATGTTTACACTTTGGAAGTTCAAAAGCTACTCGATAACGGCTAGATTTAAATACAGTTAAGGCGGCATCCACCGATAACTGAAAGGAAATTAAATTATCATGCTTTGGAAGCGCTCAAGTAATGATAATTTGAATTTGTCGACGTTATTGTGACTAAAAGTAAATACAAAACAAAACATGTAAATTAAAAATAATTAAAGTTGTATATACAGATAAAGTCGAATAATAAATTGAATTTCCATTAAAAAATGTACCCATATAAGCAATTTTCCATTGCTCATCTTACATAAATTAATTATTATATTAAGGTTGTGTTTTGGATGCTAACTTTTCGATCATTTTGACTTGCTTTTATCTAATGCCTTTAAAACAATTAGCATTCTAAATAATTTTTAATTTAAACATAGGTTGTTATAGATCGCTGAAAATAGAAAAAATTATATTTAATTATTTAAAAATTCAATATGGCACCCATTTAAGAAAAGAAAGTCGTCATTAAAAGGTCGGAAACCGCCATCTTGAATTTTAGTATAGAAATATTTTTAGTGTATTTCAATAAACCAAGCAACTTTTTCCCTATTTGACTTTTCAAACTGCGTTTTTCACTTTTATTGCAATAATTGCTAATCAGTTTTGAATTTTAAACTTTTCGGGCAAGAACTTGAATTAGCATACAAAATTGCACACAATCGCATTTTTATCGAAAGCTCTAACTATAATAACAAAAAAAATCATACTATACTTGTATACAGGGTGTCCGGATATTGCACCGACAACACAACCGTAGACTGTAGGAATAAAATGACGATAATTTGTTGAAAAAGTTAGCTGATATGTTTTTAGTTTTCGTAATTTTTTTACTACGTTGGAACCATTCAATATATCGAATTGAAATTTGGCACGTGAATTTATCCACATAAAACGGTTTTTCCGTCAGATTATTGTAGAAATTGCAAAGTCCCATCCTGAGAATGCGCGAAACATCCGCTTTTAAAAAGACCAGAAAAATATTTTGAGGGCGAAATTTTGATAATTTAATACCGCCAAATAAAATCAGAGAGAGTGAAAAGAGAGATTAGAACATGATCATGTTGTAAGCACGTCCAATATTATTACAACACTTGTTATTTATTTGGAAACATAAGTAAATTAAGAGTAAAACCTAATTTGCGAATTACCAGTATCATTTTATGTCAAAATTACGAACGTAAATTTTTTTATTTTGCAAATCTATTTTTAACAACATTTATTAATATTCAAATATCTCAGTTCACGTTTTGAAAAACATAGGGACTTTTTCTTAAAAAAAATACATCAGCTTCCCCGTGAGAATGTTTATTCTTCTAAAAATAAATGTTAACCATCAATCCCCTTTCCCCTGTAATTTCAAGTAGAAAACTTCCATTAACAGGCAGTAGAGTCTCCAACGTTGCGAAAAGAAGCCGCATTCTTGAGTGCATGCCAAGATTAAGTTTTAAGGAAATAATTGACGACATATTATTTCTGGTTATTTACGGGACGCCGAATTATTGGAAACGCAGTCTACACTCACTAAAGGCAAATTATGTTTGGCGTCCGTGTCGATTACCTGTCCGATTCCTAAGTGAAGATTAAGGTCCAACCAGGCAGTACAAGGTATCATAGGAAATCGAAACCATAGGCCGCACTGTTTCTTTGAAATCACAGACCACAGGGATTAAGAGTAAGTGACATTCTTCGTTCTTTCAATTCACTACATTCCTCCGGGGAATCCGACAACCAACGCCCTTTTGTTCACGTAATAACGTCCACTGGAAAAACTTACTTCAATCCAGTAACGGAAAGACAATTTTATTCATGTTTGCGTCAAATTTAATTAATGAACAAAAATATATTTAATTGAAGTATTTAAATTAATTTGAGGCCACGAATAGACGGGGTCGGTTCTTGTTATCATTAATTAAGAGTAAATTTAGGAATTTACACATTTTTTTTATTTTTAGGTAAACGAATGTTCAAATACTGTGTGATTGTCTGCACCATGTTATATTTTTGTTATTATAAGTGAATTATTTAGTGCAGACGTTTTCATTACTTTACTGTTATAAACCTTCATGGGCATAGTAACTATAATTTCCTTACAGGGAAACATTAGACATAAGTAAGTAAAGCATTTTTAAATTGTGTCTTAACTCGAACTACATTTGAAGTATCTATCCAGTGGCTTACGCTAAGTAATTAACTAATAAGTATGCCATAGTAAAATTATCACCTTTCGGTTTTAAATAAGATTCTTTACCGTCTCATTTCTGGAAATCTAACCTTTAAGATACTTAGATAAAGTGGCGCCCAAAAATTACGACTTTTGCCTGATTTTTGATACTTGCGAATCGTTCCTGAATTTTAGCCTAATTAATTTCATCGTAAACGTAGAACCCCCCTTCTCCACTGCGGCGTCGGAGCTGCTAGCCAATTCAGGGTAATCAACATTTTAGACAACCTTTTAGGGCGCAAAGCGTGTTCCATTCCGTTATAATGCTTCAGCTTCTTCTTTGAGTTATCATTCAATATCACTGGCGTTCCCCTCACTTTGTGCATCCTTTCCTGTATTCTTTAAGTGGAACTTTTCAGAGTGATTGGACACGTAAGCTATCAGATCTTTTCCCTTTGGCTATTTTTTTGCAAATTTATTATGCACCAGTTACGGTAGATATGTGTAAATAAATTTGAATCGTCATTACTAATGCTTATTTCAAGTATTGATTAATACATGGACCAAGAAAATATACCGGCTTGATACGGTATATTTCAAGCCGAACACCCTGTATTTACAATTTAATCAAAGCTTGAGAGAAAATGAAACTGTTTACAACTTATTTTTAAAAGATAAATTTTATTTTCCCTTTATAAACTTCCTCGGATATTAATTTACTTACAACAAAATATGTCGACGAATATTTTAAATTTTTGCATATTTTATATAAAAGTTAAATCAAGTCTTACAACTTTACAAGTGGATGAGTTTGTAAATTATAGCTGATCTGGAAGCGATTTTCTAAGGCTAAAATCTTCATCTATCATAATTAAATTATTTAGAAATCTTAAATTTAAAAGGGCGTGTTAGATTACCAAGTCAATTGGTTAATTGAGCCTCTGTTAAACGTAATCACTCACCAAAATAATGTTTACGTTAAATTTAAAATGCATCTCACAAATCAGACATTTCAAAAGACTGTTAGAATTTTTCCTACAATAAAAATAGAAGTAACTAAAAAGATTATGCCCCTTTTGCAGAATGAAAATTCGATTAACCGCCTAAGTCCATTCAAAATTTCTGTATAATAAAATATTTTGCGTACGATTTATTTTGACAGTTGAACGGTTGCTTTATATTCCGTGATTGATTCGCAATTGCGTGACAGTTCGATATAATAAACGTATCTTTGAAAAACTTTATCTTGTCTTTCACTTCTTTCACTTCGGTTTATTGTATTTCAAACTTCTTTCGATTACTGACATTTTATTTTGTAAGGCGTTACGCTAGCGAAGTTTCATAAAATAAGCGAATATATTTGGTTGTTTTAAATCAAAGAATTCTGCGCACTAAGAGTTGACGTCATATGTTTCATCGCGCGTAGAATCTTTAAATTAATCATAATTTAGGTAAATCATAAAACAGGAGAATTTTATGTCATGTTTTAATTAACCCTAACCCTCATAGCTTGTAGAATTACACCTTCAAATTGAATTACCTGTAATTTGTAAAAAGTCTAAAGGCATAAGTGCGAATCAGCATTCGCTGAGTCGCAACTTTATTGGGCTAATAGTCGAAGTCCTAAATCAGGACGAGTTCCCTATAAAATTGATGATTATTTTATTCCATTTCTAGTGCTTTTCTTTATCGGAGGTTGGCTAGCATTGCTTCTATCTATACTTTAGATACAGTGACGCAAAACAAGAGCACAGTACGTTTTTTTCTCCATTATATTACAGCCATTTTTCTACAGTTCTAGTTCCTTTTATTTCTACTTTACCTTGAATTACGAGCTGGAAGCAACCATATTTTTCATTTCGTATAAATATCCAGGGTATTCTAATTTCCTTCTTTTTATTGCATGCATTATTTCTGGCTAACGGCCTCGACGTTGTAATGGCTAATTTCACATTCAATAAAATACCGTTTTCTTCGTAGTTTTGAAAAATCAGGTGCGCCCGTTTGCTGTATTCAAATATGTAAGGCCGGAAAATTTTAGGGTATGTGATATTTCATATACGTCAATTCGTTATGTAATTTTAGTGAAAAATTTGTGAAACCTTTGTAAAAATGTAGATCTTATTAGGGAGGATTTATGTTCATTATTTGAGCATTTCAACCATTTGTAATGCATATTTTCGTTTCCCGCAATGTTGATAATTTTTCATTTGACTGTGTAATGTAATTTTTAAATTATGTTTAATGGTTTTAACTTATACTGTATGTGCAATTATTCAAATTCTCATTAAATATGATGCCATTTAGGCACTGTAATCTTTTTGCATTTTTATAGCATAACTTGCCCTTTCTTAAATAATTCACTGCACATAATTCAAATTTTAAATTGCCGTGATTGTATTATGATTTCGAACGGGTGACTGTTAAATCGAACTAAACGTGTAATAATTGATAATTGTTTTATTGCAATTAAATGAACAGAAAAATGTATAACAAAAATATTGATTTATTTTGCAATATTACCATTGAAATTATTCTAATGAACTTAAAAATTAACATGGTATTCCGAAAAAATTTATAGTTGAAGACCTGCTTCGGATAACTTCCCCGAACCAGATCTAAATCGCTATGTTAAGAAATGCTTTTCTACTTACTTGTGCGATGAATACAAAAGTTAAGCAAGGTTGAACGCAATAAATACTTGAATAGTTGATAGTATGATTTTAAATTGTCTTCTGCGTTGATTGTTATCAAGTCTCTAATCAATGCAAGGAGTTGAAATATGTATAACTCGAGTGGCATCGGCAATAGCGTTCTCCTGCCAGAGAAAGAGAAAACATATAAAGGATGGAATGCTCTTCATCCTCGGGCTATAACCTAAGGACTTATATTTGTTGCATTGGTGGACTGGACACTAAACCAAACGAATGGCGAATTTTTAAACTTCGTGTTTATTCGTTTTGACGCTACAATTACCAATTTTAAGTGCCATCTTTTATATAATTGCATTTTTAGAGAATTTTCAAGAACGATAGGTTAAATAAAAGGCATTATTAATTTATTAATTAGTTCCTTAAATATTTACGAATTTCTATAATTGATTTTATAACGTTTGCAACCACTAAAACAATCACATTGAAAACATTTGAAAGGTTTCTTTCCAGTGTAATTACGCTTAGGTATTTTCAAATACACTATTTAATCACATTGAGCACACTTAATTGATTTCTTTCCAATACAATTAAGCATATGTATTTTTAAATATACCTTTTCACCACTATTATAATCACACTAACAACATTTAATTGGTTTCTTCCCGGTATGAATACGCAAATTTATATTCTAATTAACTGTTTGAATGCTATTATAATTGAAAACTGTAATTTCTTTGTGGATTATTTTTTTAAATAGCTAAGTTGCTGAAATAAATAAGTAATAAAATAAAATCAAATAAGAATTAACTTTTTAATTGTGATCATTACATTCCTGTACCTTAAAAATCTGGTGTGAGACAACACACGACTTTCTCTTACGCATATAGGCCACAAATGATTAAATTATTGCTTACGTTTATTTTGGAGACGATAATTGTAACGGTCCCCCATCCAAGTTACTGGACAGGCGAAAGGCTGATTAACTCCGGAAATTTTCTCTTATAACTTGCTTCAACGCACTTTTTCGGGAAAACCGATAAGTTCACGTAAAAGGTAAATGTAAACGTAAAGATAAAGAGTAGCACGTTTTAAAAAAATGTTATAACTTTTTTTGAGAAAATCGCAAAAAAACTTAAAAATTGCAAGAATAAAGTGGCACTTCCGGTCATTCGATTTTAATTAAATTCTTGACGTCTTATTTGCGGAAGACAAAAAATTTAAATATAAAATTTGACTTTTATATGATGTTTAGTTTCCGAGATATGTTATTCACAATTAATACTTTCGATTTCTCGATTTTTGAAAATTTATTAGAGAAATTGTTTAGTTCATATAAAATGGAATGAAGTAGCGAAGAGATATACTAAGTTTTAAAAATATTGTTATGGCCGATTTCAAGAAAATTGCGATAAACAAAAATTCGGAAAATATCTAAAAATAACAGAAATAAAACGGAACTGCCGGTTATTAGATTTTAACTAAATTCTTGATTTGGTATACAAACGATGTTATGGCTACAAATATAAATTTTTATTCAACTAGAACTTTTAGTTTCATAGTTATTTTATATACAATTAACGATGACGGTACTTCCGGTTAGGCGATCTACGGAAAGATTTCTGAGAAATAACCTAAACTATATGGAAGAAAGGTCATTAAATGGCTAAGAAATCCAGTATGTTTTAAAAAAATCGTTACAACCGATTTCGAGAAAATCGCGAAACACGAAAAATTCGAAAAATATTTTAAAATGACAGAAACAAGGCTATACTTCCGGTTATTTGATTTTAACCAAATTCTTAATTTAGCATACAAAGGACTTCAAACAAAAAACCTTATTTATTTATCCAGGACTTCCAGTTTTATAGTTATATTATTGACAGATAATGAAAAGCGTACTTCTGGTTACTATTTTTACAGCCATTTTTCCGAGAAGCCGTCTTAATTATATGAATGGGTATGGAATGTTTACGAAACACGATAAATTTAATAATAGTTGTTAGAGCTGATTTCGAGAAAAAAGCGAAAAACTAAAAAATGACAAGAGTGAAGTGGCACTTCCGCCACGCACACACGCAACCACGCACCCACACAAGCACGCACGCACACACGCACGCCAGCTCGCATACGCGCGAGCATGCACGCACGCACGCATGCACACACGCCCGCAAGCGCGCGCGAACGCACGCGTATACGCACGCGCACATACGCACAAATGCGTACAGTGTCACACGCGCACACAAGCACACACGCGCCCGCACACACATACATAGACAGGTCAATTTTTAAAAACATGATTTTCGGTCTTAGGGGACCCGAAAACGTGTATTTCCACTAAAATTTCGACATCGAAAATTTTGGACGAAGATAATACTTTCTCCATACTATATTTCATATAGGTAAGAGAAAGTAAAAATTAGCATATAACGAGCTGTTTGATAAGCGTAGAATTTGGGGACATATTTAGTTATCTTAATGACCTTGTAATTTTTGATTATTACATCATCTACACTCACTACTACATAAGGATAGTTTTCATTAACCACAAGTCCGAAATTAACTAACAGCTTTTTGTTCTTTCCACACAGATCTGTATTTTGTTCTTCACAAATTCGTATAAGTTCACCACTATAAATTTCAAAAATGTTTCCATGTATTTCTTCATATTTTTTTGAGTATGTTAACCTGATTTTTTTTCTCGTTGAATAACCTCCTAGGTAGATAATACAACCATAACCTGTAAATATGTTATAAAATTATTGAAGTTGACAGCAGTTTAGCGCTCAAGTCGCCAACCGACTAGCAATAAATCTATAAATGTTTATATTATGACCCGGGGGGGTAGAGCATTCCATCTTTCACAATCTCTCTCTATTCCACAATTTCGTTCACAGGAGAACGCTATTAGGATTTAGCGTTAAAAGCGGGCCGAGCAGTACAGCTGTAGGTAGATGGTGCACTATCTTTGTCTATTATACTGTGCTTAATGGCGTTTTTGGCGGGTTCAGTTTAAATTTGTCTTAAACTTTTCCATAATGCCTAAAATTCAAACTTTGTGATTTTCAGAAGATATAATTTTCACAATGGGGTATAATTAATAAGTTTTCTAAAATAAAAACGAAATTATCGTAATCGGTGGTTAGTTTTATTGGGCTAACAAATTTTTAAAGCAGGACAGAATTCTAAAAATAATTCATTTGCGTAAATATGGAAATTTGTTTAATAATTTATATTTTATTTACAGCTTGTTTCAAAAATGAATGCAAGTATTTGTTTATAATAATGTAATATAACGTAAGACTAATTATTATTTGCAATTTTGATACGTTAAAATTTTACGTTCGTAAACAGTCGATTTCTTCGAATTTCTATTTATCGGAATGTATACATGTCTGGCTCGTTTCAATTCTTAGAATATTAGAGTTTTATACCGTATGGACCGCTTTGAGATGCATCGTAGACAAATTCAATGTAAAAGTTAAAATTGTAGTTTCTATCTCTGATTATGCATTTTAAAGAAGGTTGTTCGGAATTTAATTCTGAATATTTTAATACTTAATACATTTAATACTAAACGTAATTTTTTAGTTAAAAACTCAAATAACTTTGGACGCTTTGCCTAAATACTTCAACAAAAATAATAATTGTCATGAACAAACAAATATCAAACGTCACGTGAATTGAAAAGTAATTAAGAGTGTCGAAAGTGAATTGTACGTTGATCAAAATGATTGTTTATTTAACTAAAGGAATGGTTTAAATCGTAAAATGGAGCTATAGCGGCCTCCGACCTCCTGCCTCCCGCCCTCGGCCGTTCGGCATGCGGCATCGGGCATCCAGCATCCTGCGTCGAGCATCCGGCCTCCTGCGTCAAGCATCCGGCGTCCTGCGTCGAGCATCCGGCGTCCTGTATCGAGCATCCGCCCTCCGGCGTCGAGTATCCGCCCTCCTCCGCCGAGCATCCGATATGCTGCCTCTGCTTCCGCCTCCGCCCCCGCCTCCTCCTCCGTCTCCGCCTCAACCTCTGCCTTTGCCTCTGCTTCTGCCTTCAAATCAATCGGGCATTTCGGCGATTATACCTAACTTTGAACAAAACATTTTCAACATTCTTTTAGACATAAAAGGCAGTTAAATGAACATAACATGACATTATAGCAAGAATAGCAGTAGAACCAAAAATAAGTACACGGCAGATTGATTCACAGTATGGTAAAACAAGTGTTCTAAGAAGTTTGAAGAAACAAATTTAAAGCATATAATACTCAAAACCATAAACAATTATTATCAACTGATGCTGAAGCAAGAAATGCATTTTGCGAAACTGCTATGAAAAGGTGCAACCAACAAGAAAACTCTCCCTATTTGATTTGCTTTACCGATGAATGCCATTTCATACGGTATCACACCACAGTAAACAAATTCATCGACACTGGGCTACCGAAAACCCAAATATTGTAGTTCCATCTCGCACGCAGTATCCTCAAAAGGTAAATGTGTTTGAGGGGAGGGTATTTTAAAGAATAAAATTGTTGGTCCCATTTTCGTAGAAGGACATTTAAATTCTGAAAAGTATTTCGACTCACTGCAAAATGAAATTGCAGAAAAAATGGTAGAGATGGCTGGAGAGGATCAAATTTGATATTTTCACGATGGATACCCAGCGCATAACAGTACCACTGTGAAATGTTATTTAAACTTTACATTTTCCAATAACTTTATTGGAAGGGGCGGTGCAATACTCTGGCCTCCAAGCTCTGCAGGTTTAAATCATTGTGATTTTTTCCAGGAGTGTATTGTACATGGGAAAATAATAAAAAAAAACTCAAATGTTGTTATCCGATTTTCCTTTGTTTTCAAGTTATAGCGTTATTACAAAATTTCCTATCGTAACATT
>JAHWXV010244593.1:0-10427 GCA_024586415.1 Phrixothrix hirtus | reverse complement strand
AATTTCTGTAATAATGAGTTTCCATTTTGTTTCGTCGCAAAATTTTGATTAGAAGCGGAGATATATTAAAAACCGTTTTTGGGGGTGAACTTTGAGGGTGCTTTTCATGTCTTAAAAGTGCTTTACAGCAGATAAAAAAAAATTCGTGTCTTTTATTTTATGATATTCTATAACATACCAAAAAATCAATGACATCGGTGAGTTCGGGTTGGGGCCCTTTCCTTGTAAGATTCGGAGGGGCATTTCGCAGATAGCTTTGTCGGTTTCAAGAAGTTTTCTGAAATAATTCTTCTTAAAAGCTGATTGGGTCGAATTTTTCACCATTGATCATACAATCTCAGTTTCTTCTACGAGCATTACTCGATAGAAACACATTCGAAGGTTGCAACGCGATGTACTAGTCTATAAATTCCTTGTTGATAAAATTCTTGCAGCGATGGGCAAATCATTTTCTAACAGCAACCTGCACTTCAGCGCCCGCACATTTTTACATTTTTGAATTGCCTTTCTGGAGTGCGGAAAAATTTCTTTTCATACCTCCGTCTTGGTTCAGTGTTGCCTAGTGTTAGAGAAGTTATTTTGCCAACCCCAACTTTGAAGAGAGGTTTTTTGTTGACTTAATCCCGGAAGAATTAGAGAATTTCCGGAATTGCTTGAATTATTTTTACAATACATTCCACCATGGTGTTGCAATTGTTTGTGGCCTTCAGTATAATTTGTTCGAAATGAAGGACCTTGTTGAATCTGATGTCGGTCAAGCTTCCCGTGGACACCCTAGGACACACTTTTGTGGTGGTGTTTGCTTCGCAAGGTTTGAAGCGACCCGGACACGCTTTGTAGTTCACGGGGTAACCTCTTCAGCATTTTGAAGATGACTGGTTCTTATCTGAGCTTCACGCCCGCGCTGCACTTCTTTTGCGTGTGTTCAGACAGTTTGTTTTGTTCGTCACGGCGTTTCTACTGTCATGCACAACGATAGGAGCGTTTCAATTTTTAAGATGCCATTCTCTCTTCAGTTTTCGTCAGCTCGATGTAGTTGAGCGGCATCGGAACTTTTTATGCTCCTTGGGTATCCTCCAAATGGACAACACAGTAAGTCTTTGGCTTGTGAGGTTTTCAAAGATTCCTTGAACCTTTATTTCAGACACCGAATAACGGTACTCAACGGCTTGTCCTTATTAAAAGGAATGTGTGAAATGGAAGCTATCTCCTCTGAAGGTATTTTGTGGCGTCTTCATGGTCAGCCTTAGTGGTAGGATAGAATTTAACGCCGAGTGCCATGTTCCTGTCAAGCACTATTGGGTTACTTCGTCTCTTCTGTTCTTGTTCATCGCTGTCGATATTTCGCTAGCTAACAGCTGAAATCCCAAAGTGACCTGCTTGGGTGACTACCACTCTTTAGCTTTTGGAAAGGTAAAACCGCTGAGCTGGTTATGCCATGTACGGCGATTTCTTCTGAAGAAAATTCAATGGTTTCGGCGAATACTTTTCTCGGGTCGACTTGCACTGCTTGTTGCACATAAGAGCAGCTCTTTAACAGACTTGGGAAAATTGTCATTCTAGTTTTTGGCAAACATCGTAGGTGTTCTAAAACGGATTCACACATGCTGCACTCAGAACGGACTTATTCGACATAAAACCTGTATACCATTTGACAACGGAGATGTCCTAAAGTTTAGTTTTTCACGATTGAGGGTACCCATAAATTGGAACTTCTTTATCTAATTAGGTTTTTTCTATAACTTCTGCTTGAACCGGAAGGATATATAATTTTAACTTTTTAAATAGAACACCCTATATATTTTTGCATATTTGGATTTAGATCAGTCTGAGTTCAAATCACCTCTTATTTGTAATTTTTTACAAATTTCTCCCTCAAAAAATGAAATTTCATTTTTTGACCTAGAGGTCTAAAAATGATGTAACAATTAATTCAGGCGTAGTGTATTACCACACATTAATTACGATTTGCCAAATAGTTTCGTTATTATACGGTTTGATGGTCTGCAAATTTCCGTTTAACGCATTTATGGGGTATAAATTATTTTTTAAAGTGACAACGAGGTAGCTCCTTTTGAATAGAACGTTTTATAACATGTTTAAATGTCATAACCAGCCATCACTACGTGGTGGCGTAGTTTGAAAACAGACTGATGTCATAAATGCAAATATGCAAAAATAAGCTCACCGGCGAAAAATTTGATCCACGTGCAAAATTACAGTTTTTTTTCGAAAATAATCTATTATTTTTTATAAAATGTGAGTAGCATTTTGAATTTACATACACTTAACTATAATTGAACGCGTAGTGTGCTTACAAATGCCGACAAAGAACCGCCAGGATATTAAAAAAAAGTGTAAAACAATGAGTCTTAGATGTCATTTTTCGACATTTCTTACTTAGAAATCGATAATCAAACAACTTTAAGTTGTGTTTTGAATTGTAGTCATTGCTTGTGTTGAAATTATGGTACTAACAACAGTGGATATCGCTAGAGCAATAACAACGATTCAAGAGGGCCATCGCAATATTACGTGGCAAAGGCTTTGAGGGTACGGTACAACAGGCTGTAGAACGCGTTAGAGAAACTGGTGGATATAAAAGATGTGAAGAATCCGGTAGAAGAAGATGCACTAGTGCTAAAGGCGACCGCTTCATTTCATTAACAGACCAGAAACCGGACTACAACCACTGTTCTAGCCAATAATCGACTTGAGGGGGTAAGAGGAGTTTACGTAAATTAAAGAACAGACGCTCCAAGAATATGGTTTAACAGCAAGAAGACCGACAATTGGATCAAAGTTGAGGAGGGAACACCGTGTTAACTGTCTTCGCTTCGCCCGTGAACATGAACATTGGGGTAATTAAGAATGGTCCCAAATTCTTTTTTCAGATGAGTCCAGATTTGCCTTACGATCTTCAAATAGACGATAAAGGGTCTGGAGAAGGCCCGGTGAACGTCTTTCTCAGTGCAATTTTGATCCAAGGGTGAATTTTAGAGGTGATTCCGTTATGGTGTGAGGTGGAATTCAAATGAACGTACGCACAGAGTTTGTTGTCGTCGATGGAGGAGCAACGACTGCTTATAGATACATAACACAGATCTTAGAACCACATATTGTGCCATTTGCTCCAATTATTGGCAACACATTCCAATTAATGAAGGATAAAGCCCATCCTCATGTTGCGGGCATTGTAAATGAATATCTGAACACCGTCTAAATTGAGCGTCCAGAGTTGACTGTTCGTAACCCGGACTTAAACCCAATCGAGCGTATTTGGGACAGAGTTGGAAGGCCAATTAGAGCTAGAGTTACTGCATTTCAACTAAAGAGAGTTCAGTGCAGCACTCGTTCAAGAATGGGATCAGTTGGATCAAGGAGCTACTCAACACTTGATAGAAGAAATGCCAAGACGAATTCAAGATGTAATTCATGCGAGAGGAAGTAACGCTCGCTACTGATACCTCATATGACACTAGTTTAAAAAAAAATTCTGATGCCAATTTGCATTTTTGAGAATTTTACTGTTTAGGAAGGATAATTTTTGTGTTTTTGTCAACTCACGTATTTTTTGTTGTCCTTAATCTTTTCTTTTCCCTATCTTATGCAATAAACAAATTTTGTGAAAAAAACTGGATATTTAAAAAAGTATGGAATTTTATAGGTGGCTGAATTTTTTGCCAGTGATTGTATATAGGATGTTCTATTCAAAAAAATAAAATTACATATATTTCCGGTTCAACCGGAAGTCGTAGGAAAAACCTAATTGGATCAAGTGGGTACTGTAAATCGGGAAAATCTTAACTTTTGAGGACTCAAAAAATTAAATTCTATCGGCGGGAGTTGTTTTCGTTGGCACCCTGTATTCTAGAAGGATATTGTAAACAGAAGGGGCCTAAGCTGCAGTATCAAAAATTTGCTCGACACAACGAAGAGACGTGGTCTACACATTCACATTTCACATTTTATAATTGATAAAGGAGTGCCAGGACCTGATTGTTAGCTTGAATGTAATTTTGTTGCTACTAGTTGCAGCGCTCATCTTTAGGGCGTCACTTATGACTCCACCCCGAGCACCACTAAGATATCCGGTAACCGAGCCAGGATCCTGGTGACGTCTCCGCTGAAGATGGAAGCGCCCTTGGCTGCCTCTAGGACTACTACGACAGCTTTTGTAATACTTGCCAGATTAAACCGTGACATTGAGTTTATATTTGGATTTGAATTTTCTTTTGCTGCTAGTGAGCTTTTTAGCGCTTCTGCGTATGAGAACGTTTTCTGTATGGTGACTTTAGTATCCGACATTTTTTGGACGGGGAATTTCGAGCACCTTAGGTAATTAGCAATGTGTCCACCATCGCAATTAACATATTGTATCGTATGATGTACTTCCGCGCACTTCACACATTTCGCTTCTGGTTTACAGCAACTTTGGGAATGCGCGAATTTCTGGTAGCGACGGCATTGTATTATTTCGCGTCTGCCTTTGCCCAGAGGTGCATCACTTCCTTCTGGTTGAATACTTTCTTCCTCGAGGGTTCAACCAAGGTTAGCGGGAGCGGGACCCTATTTCTCACACTCCGCATTCGCTTCCCGCGTATCATCGAAAGGCATTTGGCGATTAGGTCTTCCATGATGTCTTCATCAATCATGGTTTCTTAAGGGTTTGTCTTTCGGCAGTAGATTACTGTGGTATGGCAACTGCATACCATCCAGGATTTTTACTATAGACCTGGCATAATTTTAATCTCCAATGTTGGTGGCTGCAATGAGTTTTATTCCTTCTTTTACTAGTGTTCTGGTTACGGTGTCCCATTCCTCTTTGCTTCTGAGTACTATGGGAGGCATGCGCTTTACCTTCCTCATAGTGCTTGTTGTCTTGACTGGATCTTCTTCATTTTCGCGTTCCGATTCGGAACGGCATCGTATATGTCGTTCGTAGAAATTTTGGTGGAAGGTTCGGCTTCGCTTCTTCCGTTTGGTGTCTTCTTCTTCCTGTTCCTTACTAATTAATAGCTTTCTTCATCGGACGAGTAGTCCATTTGATGTAATAGCACTTTCGCGTCAGCTTGGGGCTCACAAGCTCTTCCTTAATGCGCTTGAAGTCATTCCAAATTGACTGTAGATCCGTGATATTAGTGATTTAACTCGTAACCCAAGTTTGTTATGAAGGCTTGATGCAAACTGATTACCCACTTTGCTCTATCTACCTGCGCCTTTCTAGCAGAACATGTTGCACGCGACAAATCAGGTTCATAACGTGGATGTTTTTACACTTCCCAGCGCGTATGTTAGGGCTACTTGAGAGCGTGTATTATTATGCAAAAGAATGACACCCTTCGTGAGTTTTCCAGGGTGTTTATAATTGATGCTACATATAGTTCAGTATTAAAATTCAATAGCCTTGGTAATCAAAAAATATAGTCTTCACTACTATTTTACCGAAGGCTGAATCGGCACGGATTTCTTACGGTAAATGCCATTTTGGAAATTAGAAAGACACGCACAAAAAAGTAACTGCAAAGCTTTGGTTACAGATTTTTATCTTTTCTATTCTTTTCTTGCTATTTTTACTTTCTCTTACCCTATATGAAATATAAGCAAAAGAGAAACTATTCTTTTCGATCAAAATATTCAATGTTGAAATGTATGTGGAAATACATGTATTCGGGTCCGTTGTGTCCGAAAATCATGTTTTTAGAAATAGGTTGTGAGTTTGAACGGGATATTTCGAAAATAAAAAGTCGTAGATAAACAAAATTTTATATTTGTTTATAACAATCTTCGCACGTAGCCGCAATAGTTTTAGGTTTTTCGCAATTTTCTCTAAATCGGCTCTAACGTAACGATCTATTTAAAACTAACTATATTTCTTATCGATTTAATGACCTTTCATATAACCTACACTGTTTCTCAAAAAATTTCCGTAAATCGAGTAACCGGAAGTACTTTTACCGTTCATTCTGAATGAAATAACTATGAAGCTAAAAGTCCTGGATAAATGAAAATATATATTTTAGGTCATAACTGCCTTTGTATATAATCAAGAATTTGAGTTGAAATGAAGAACCGGAAGTACCACCTTATTTCTGACATTTTTACATATTTCCCAAATTTTTAGTTTTTCTGATTTTCCGGAAATCAGCACAAATGATTTATTTAAACCGTAACAAATTTTTTATCTATTTATTTCCGTCTTATATGACCTAAGAGGATTTTTTATTGTAGAAAAATGAAATTTTATATTTGAGTTTGTCACTTTCCTGACATGCAGGGAAAAAATTTAATTAAAATCAAATAACCGGAAGCGCCACATTATTCTTGCGATTTTTAAGTTTTTTGCTTTTTTGCGTGAATTTTTCGGTGTCTCTGAGAAAATTTGTTGAACCAAGTTATCGGTTTTCCGGAGTTCAGCAGTGTTTCCGTGTACAGTTAATTGGATTGATGCCCGTTGCAGTTATCGCCCTCAAAATCACCTAAATAATATTTAAATGATTTTGGATATTATTTGCGTATCTATAATATGTAAAGGCAAGTTGTGTTTTGTGTCACACTAGATTTTTAGTAATGCCTCTGTTATTTGGTTGTTGGCTTCATATCTTTCTGTGTTTCCTTGGATTTCTATGCAATTAGTGCAGAAATTGGCCTACCTGAGTTGACTTACACTGCAAATGGTGGTGTGGTACGCCAGCCTGTAGTATTGATGGCCTCGAAACAACACATGAGTGTGAAAATAGCACAACTGAAGCTGAAAACTAAAGAACTTAATTGGGTCATTGAAAGAAAACCTCACCTATACACCCTACATAAACAGTTGTAAAACTGGACTTACGAAATTGAACTCTGGAGTTGCGCTAGCAAGTTCAGAGGGCTCAATCTAAAAATACTTTCAGCCATTGTAGATGCACCTTGGTATGTATCATACCATATCTTACAAATACTTTTAAATTGCTTATTTAAGACAAATCATCCGAGAAAACACCATAATAAATTCGCCCCAAAATTCACCATTGAAACCAATGTTACAACTATTGACAAGGGTAAGAAGACACTGGCCACTATGTCTTAGAGGAAACTGACAAGTTAACATTTACACGCCACTACCGGTACGTAATAATTTAATTATTGTGTTAACTATCAGGTTGGATTATAGATTGCCAATAAAGAAAGAAAAAAACAATTTTATTTTATAGGATTTTTTTGAAATTGTTAAAAATTTACTTAATACGAAAATAGAAGATTACTAAAACATGTGCTATATAGACATTAATTAAATTTTGGTAAAAACGTATTAATTGGCGAAAATCAAGACACTTGAATAATATATATTTAGGGATAGTTGGGGTAATCTCAGCCTTCTATACAAGGGCACCACTCACGCTAAGAGCGATAAGTGGTGGTAGATATTTGGAGGTAAGTGTGGAATTCCTTCAGGTGGCTTCAATATTGTTTTAAATTCAGAGTATAGTATTCTAGTCTTACGATTTTATAAATTCTACCACCTTCAGTTTTATTTTTGTCTTTCATATCAATTGAGGTAAGTCGGTTTCCATTTCATTGCTTGATTTCTTTTTATATATTATTACATAGCCGTGCCTTGTTCGATTGATATAGTATCAATTTGGGGTTATTAGGGCGGTTTGTTTATTTATTTATGGGCATCGACCACATAATAACGGTATTCGGTAGCAATATTCTCAGTAACTTCAGAGATTTTCGACACTTATCGGTTTAACCTGAAAGGCTTAACTTAGGTTCAATACGTTTGTCTTTCTCGAACAAATACGACAATGTCAATGTAAAATTGAATTTATTTAAATAAGATAATAATTTTATAATGTTAAACATACACAATAAAGTAAATATAAATGCAATAGGTACAATTAATATCAAATCTGAACATTAAATTAAAATTATTAAATTACGATCAATGCGGTTAATCTCTATAGAATTTACAAATATTGAAATAAGTTTGTTAACACTTTCTTTACTATGAACTAATTCTTTATGTTTAGCTGAAGTAAAGATTTTATACCTTCAATACTTTGAAAGAAAATTAAGTTTTTACGATCTTTGTTTAAGCAAACTTAATTATGCTTTCTATTATTAAATAAAGTTCAGATTAATGTTTTTTAAACTTAAATGTCTTACTAATTAGATACTCGCGAATTCACCTTCGTGACAAATAAGATTTAATTGAGAGCTAACCTCTTCGATGTCTTCTGTTTGATTTTCTCAGGTGAAACGCATGTCCACTCTGGAATTTTTATAACAATCGGTGCAGTGTTATTAAGTTGTTTGAATTAATTGGACGAATTCCCAATTTGTGGTGGCTTTGTTTTCAATTCTTTAACTGTAATGGATTTGCAGGGACTTCCACTGATAAACACGTTTACTGAAAATTGTGCACTGTAAACACTTATGGTAGACCAGGACAACACGTGGTTTTTCGTTAAGTTTGCATTTGTATAGCTTTCGGGAATTCTCATTATCTAATACGGCTGCTGGTTATTTGAATTTCAGTCAATGTCTTTGAACTAAATGTTTGTTTCTTGATTCTCATGTACGAATTTCTAATTTGCATGAAAACGTGTCATTTTGCGAGTTTCTGGTCTTAATTATTAGTTTACATAACTTTATTTCAAGTTTGTTAAATTTTCGCATTTCTTTAAATAATATTGTCTGTGGTGATGGTCATGTATTTATATTACCTGTACATCTTTGTCTTGAACAAATTTGTCGGTTCATAATATCTTTACAACCCAGTCTAAAATGTTAAGAATAACTAATTTACGTTTGGTTAAAACACATTATTGATGTCTAAGAATTTTACATACAATTTCATTTATTTTATTTAATTCTTAGGCATGTTTTAATTAATTTGGTATCAACAATGTTGAAATTATCGCATATTGTCTTCATTATATTAGGGATTGCTTTGTGTAGATAGGTACAGAAACTAAGTCCAAATGGCTACTCTTGTAGTAATGCCATAATTCATATTCAAGGGAATTCCATCACATTGAGTTAATCCAGCTATAGGTGGCGAAAAAGAGAGAGGAAAACTGATCGAGTTACGTGGTCGAAGAAAAATCTAAAATATGCAATTGAAAGCGTCGAAGTAGCCTGTGATTACAACATACATAGATCAACCTTCAAAAACAGAATACACAGAAGGTATAAAAGAATCGACGGAGTCCTTAGTCTCTTCAATCTTCCTACACAGCGCGATCACTTCCAGAATGGACGTGACTTTGACCAAACCCAATTGGGTTTGATAAAAAGGTAAGATATTACGAGTCAAAATATGTAACTGTGTCTTTTCTGGCAGTGATTCGCTTAAGCGACTAAACAAATTTTTCATAACCGCAACATAAATGCCAATACTCTCGTTTTGTCCTTGGGTCCGCGACTTGATCTCATCCAAGAACTTGTCGTCATAATTAGAAGGAAGAAATTCTTCTCTAAGTTCCGTAACCAAACTAGGCTAATTGTCGACTTCAGAACGGATCGCTCTAAACCATACGAGTGCCTTGTCGCTAAACAAATCGATAGCCTATACAAACAGTTGGACATCAGTAACGCTTCGAGCAGCTTCCAATTCTTCTACTCATTCTAGGAAACTATTTTATTTATGGAAACGTTTTTATTCCCTGAAAAGTGAAAATTCCATTTCGCAAGAGGAACAGCTTTCTGAACCACGCATGGCATCACCTTTGCCTCAACTGTACTATTAACACTGGACCGGTTAGCCTCTGAAAGAGAAGGTTTGATAAAAACTATCGTCTGCTTCCATCTTAGGTTGCATACTTTCAACCTTGTCATGCAGGTCTTCTAAATCTGAAGAGTCCACTTGAGGAACAAGACTATACGAAAATCGCTAGTATTTGTCCATAACCGTAGTTAACCTTTTCATAAAGTCAGCTTGTAACAATTTCTCCGAGTCGGAAGTCGGATTCGAATGTGAAATCCGAAGATGCAAGACGGCTACTAAAGTTTCAATTTCGAGTAATTGAGACTGAGCGATGACTTCTTTGAGAACCTTTACTTTCTGCTCAATAATGGTTAAGTCATCGATAATAGCTGCTGAATATTCTATAAAAGTGAACGGATACTCCGTTGATGTAGGAACAACTAATTTTTTTAAAAGAACCTTCTGCAGACGCTTCCTCGGCGTACACAAGTCGCCTTCAATGGATAAGTTACGTCTATGCAATTCATAATGGTCTGTGTCAATATCATCAAGGTGTCCGCAACATGTAACCCAAAATTACAGACTTTCTTATTTATGTTTCTTAATAATCAGGTGCTCAATTCAACATACGTTCAGGGACTAACTTGGAAGCAAATAACTTTCCAAAATTACTTTGAAAATACGGGTTAATCGTACTAACCAATACACCAGACTTTACACAAAAGTAATT
>JAHWXV010244576.1:0-17616 GCA_024586415.1 Phrixothrix hirtus | reverse complement strand
TGATTAAAATCTAATTTATTTGATTTTGTCTTGGTATGTCACAGTTAACGAACATCTGGCGCCCAATATGGAATCCAAAAATGGGAAATCTGAACTTTTTTAAAGTTCAATCGTCTTAAAAACATTTGTCTTGTTGAGGCGAAAATTTTCTACTATTGAAGCCTTTCCTGGAATTTAGATTTCACTTTTTAAATTGAAAATCTGAGCTGTTTGGTTTCCTTCCTGTGCGTTTGAAGGTCTTAGATATCTGACTTGAACTGCTTCCTTTAAAAGTATTACGAGATGCCTTTCATTTTTATGCACCGCCACGCTGTTTTTGACGTGCCGCTATCAGATTGATAGCAACGTACTTTGATTGTAGATCAGAGTAATTTGTTTCGGCTAGGTGACAAAGTAGATTATTGCTCCCTGATTGTTTGTTAGATAACTTACCGTTAATCGTCCTGCTTATAGCCAACAATATTTAAATTTAAATTCCAAGTGAGCCAAAACGGTTGTTGCCAGTTTTTATTTGGTGCGTTGAAATTTTGGTTATTTTATCACCCAAATTTAGGCTGCATGAATATTTTGTTTAACCTTGTTTGACATGACGCTTTTATTATAGTTGTATGTGTTTTCCCATAATATTTGTTATAATAAACCTTGTTTTAGACGCAAATTGTTTTTCAAAACTAGTTAATTATTATATTCAGTAAGTAAACTTTAAAATAATTTATAAAATATGTTATGTAAAAATTTCAATTAATTTGGTGTTAACTGATACCGTACTGAACTCTTCATTTCAGTGTACCAACTTTAGAAAAATTTATAGTTGGGGTAAAATTCAAATAGGCAACAATCTTTAGGCTCACCTGGTATAACGCTTATTGTAACAATAAACTAAATTACAAAATCAGCAATTAAATAGAAATTTCGATCTTGTTTGTTTAGAAAAATATGAATAATCAGTAATCAAGTTTAACTATTTATATATCACGCATCTTAATTTTATATAATTATTTAATGAACCTACGGTTATTTACGTAATACATATAAAGATAGAAATAATATTACAATTGTCCGGTAGTTTAAGGAATTTGATGTGATCTACCCTTGTCTACTCTAACAATGTAACTCAACTATAAACATTGTATTTTGAACTCCAGAAGAATGAATAGAAAGATATTGCTTTTGATTTATTCCTATGGAATTTATTATATTTGAATTTATCAGTAATTTAAAAAGTTTATTTAGTTTTTTATTTATCACAATAGCGCGCAGTTTTTATTATAAGTACACTTTAGGAAATGGTCAAATACAGATCTTTTATATCTTCTAATTTTTACACCATTAATGAATGTGTTTGATGCTATCTGATCTGGATTCCACGCAATTTATTTTAATTACTGGTAATCAATTTTATACGCTGGTCTTGCTCTAAGGAATAACTTTTTGTCAATATTCTTACGTAAAAGTATCTTTTTGTGTTAGCTAAATCTATTAAGTTTTATAAATGCATCAAGGAGATTGAAATTTTTGTATGATCCTTTTTTAGATTTTAAAGTTTATTTTATGAATAATTTCTATAATACAGTAAATTCCAATGCGTTGTTTTGATTGATAAACATTTTTCTTAGAAAAATGTGTACCTGGGAGACCTCAGGACGATACGTAGCTGTATTCAACTGCATTACCAGATTTTCAAAATATTAGCAATAAAGAAAATTTAAAATTACTAAGAGTAAATTAATGCATTTAAATTAATTATGGTTTCCTCGTTAATTATGGGGCAGCGCGTCTAGAGATTAACGTTCTCTTAAAAAGGTGTAATACAACCAACCAATAATGCGTTTAAAATAACGAAACTCCTTTTGTCAAGTTTTAACAATTGCGACTATTGAAGTGCGGCATTTGTTTTCTATTTTGAAATTCCGTAGTGCCGTAAAATAGTTTCATCTGGCACCTGAAGCATTTTTCTACTTTTTGTCAAGTAAAACTTCTTTTGGATTCCTTATTTGGCTATCCGGCTTAGAAGTTATGTCAAAACAGGCTTCGACCGGAAGTGAAAAAGAAAAAAAATAATTATCGCCTTAACTTTCACATAATAATTGATTTCATTGCAAATGAGATTTTGCCTTAATATTTAATGATCTAATGATTTAATGTAGTAACTAATTTTGATATGCACCGTCTGAAATTAGCATGTAATTGTATTTGAGATAATATTTTCACACAGAATCTTTAAATGTAGAGCGTTGTTGTTAATTAGGAACTAAAAATAAAAATTGCAACTCTTATTTTTCGAATTGTATAATTTTAATAATGCGTCCATGTGTAACTAATTTATATTTTTATCTGTATCTTTACATCTAGATATATTAGTATAGTTCACTATTTATTTTTATGCGTAGGATGCTTGGAATACCTTACCGATACCGTTAAAAAATTTTCATTAGCTTAATATAACTGTCTACAGGAATTTTTTGTTATATTTATTGTTTGCATGTTACTTTTATTTTTAATAGTATACAAGTAAGATAAATTATTTTTTATATATTGTAACAGGTTAGATTTATTGCAAAGAGATCACTCGCATTCAATTTTATATGTAGAAAATATGGCGTCATTTGTGATAGCTTAGTGTTAATTTCTTCAGTGACGTCGATAGAATCTGGAAACCTTCGTAATAATTAGTGAATTTTGTGAAACGTACCTGATTTAATTCTGCTGTTATATACTCTATGTTGGCAATTCTTGTCCTTGCAAAATTATCCCAGACTTAATATATATTATTTTCCTTCTTTCGAGGGGGCTTGTTAAGGGTTTAATGTTATAAAGCAATCAAACGGTCTCTCGCTAAGCTAGTTGATGCAACCTGCCACCTTGGAAGTGTTAAAGCCAAGGAAGGTCTTAAGGATTATTTTGACTGCGACATTGTTTAAATAGAACGGTGTCTAAAAGGATCGAAGTTATTTGGTTGATGTTTTGCCGATTTTATTCCACAATATTACTTGTAAGGGAACATTGTAGGGGCAAATTCAAAAAAATTGTAAGTGTACATTTGTAGAGAAGATCAATGTAGGAATAGTGCACCTCTTCAATAGTTTTTGAGATATTAACACAAATATGTAGGGCAGCATTATCTTTAGAGCGTGTAATTTGTGTTCAATTTGCGGCTTTAATTTTAATTCTCGATTTTTGGTGCTTAATTTAATGCATTGGCATAAACTACACTCACTTTACTACGTATGTAGTATGCCTATTAAACAGGTAATGAATGAATCTGTAAAATCAACAACCACACATCGTGAACTAATGGCTCGAAAACATAGCTGCCCGCCTTCACTCGACTTTAAAAGCACATGTCCTTATAATTTCTATAACGTTGATGCTTCTAACCTCATTTACGAATGGTAAATTTCACAGAAACAGCGAACATAATTGTGAAGTTTTACAACTGAAAAATGCAAATTTAACTTGTTACTTTAACCAATAAAAAATAGATGGCGACACGGTTGCCCAGAAAGCCGACACATTTCTAACGAAGTGTTTTAGTTTTTAGATAATTCTTAACCATTTAGAATTTTGTTAGCTATAAATACACTACATAGTTCCAAGCTGCAGAATCTGAACGATCCTTAAAGCGAAACCGGTTTAATATTTTCTAAACAGTTCGTAATCTTCAAAAACTTTTCGTCTTTAAAACTGTAGGTACTAATTTTACTGATTACACACCAAGATTTTGTCCATTTTATAGTTTTCTTATATAATTAAGGGATATTTAACACCAACCGTATTTAACCGTATTTAACATTTTGAAAATAATTACAGTGCGTTTTTTTTCATATTATTTTCCAACCTTGACGATAAACATGCGTGACGTGTGGTAATAATACGTCATAGCACACGTTTTGAGAATTTCAAAATGGCCGCCACAATTTAATTAGGAGACATCAAGATGTGACAATATTTATTCAGCAACTTACGTAATTCCGGTCTTGAACTTAATAAACTAGAAGAGCTTGTGTTTGTATTAAAACACGAAACTTGAACACGATAACTTGTTCTATTGTTTAATTCAACAAGGCACGCTTTATTTTACATAAGAACCCGGAATTTCATTAAAATAGGATTATAATTAAGAATAAAGCCGAAAGGCTGATAAGTTGAAATCCTTGGTAATATCTCGGAGAATTCCCATAGACGTTTTCAGGTCTGTTTTTATAGACGTAATAAATAAATTTAGTATCAAGAATGGAAACCATTTAAAATGAAGATGCAGGGGTGACCTTTAGTTTAGCGATGCTGAAAGAGAACGCATAATTTACAACAGGTGATGTGCGGATCGGTTGGGAATGAGTCTTATGGGACTAGAATGAGGGGCGAATAAGATCTTTTGAAAATTCTAGCTGACTGCCAGAAGCTCAAGTGGATTTATAACCAACGGTTTTCTATTTTAATTCGATCAAGCTTTGAGTGTTTTGAGGTCATCGTAAAATTATTTTATATACGTTGCCAGTTCTTTATTAACGGTGGTTAAAGCGAATCATTTGTAGTAACCGCAAATTAATGCGCTTGTTTTATTTAACTTGATGGAATGAAAGATAGCAGGGAATTTCAACTTTAGGTTTGTATATGTAATTATTTAGAACAGACTTGTATAAACTTTGGCATGTATCCAATCTGATAACTTTTTCTGATTTGTGAATAGCAAATCATTAAAATTCTCCTCAATTCTAAACATACTTCAATATTTACGACTTGTCTGTGTTTTTCATCTTTTTAGTTGGTGTTATGTAAATTAGACGAATAAATATGCAAAAATTTAGTATTGCTCTTGGTTATCAATATTGACTCCCGAATCGCTTTTTTTATTCTACATATCCATAAATATCCAAGGTCTCAACCTTCAATTTTTACATTTCCGTAAAAATGCATACAATATTTTTATATTGTTTGCGCAAGTTCCGCAACTCTTTCGTAAATCTTCCGTAACTAATCTTTCTGAAAAAAACTGCCTAAAGACCGTGCAGGACTGGACTGTTTTCTCCACTCTGCTGCAACTTAGTTCGAAAACGAAACGAAGCGGATAGTTGCCGTCACGGCACCTCCTACAAAATGGCCGCCACGCATCGTCTATCACGTGAAGCTACCACCGCGTCTAAGATAACCCTTGCGTCTTAAAATGCACCGCCCCCATCTTAGAAATACATATAAATTTGACCTAAACCCATAAGAAAATACACTACATATGTTTAACATTAGTTTTTAGCTTTGATTACCACAGGTTTATACCAATTCCTGTCAAATATATTTTGTTGATATTGCAGCGGACACTTTAACAAAACATAATTCTCTTAATTCTGCCTTATAATTGGAGCTATTTTTTTAACAATAAATAGTATAAAACCTGACTTACGTTGATTTCTGGATGGTTTTGAAGTTTACTCTTATGAAATTTCCGTAACTTTCTTTACAAAGAAAATTAAGTCGATTTCACGGCGATTTCAACTTTGACTTGAATAACATTACAAAACCATTCCGTAATTAATATTTAAAAAGGAAATTAATATCTATGTAACAGTTAGTTCTCACTAGGTTAATCTAATGACTTTAGAAGAGCTTGATGCTAATGAATAATTAATAAATTGTTAATGTCAAACTGATTTTCCGATGCTCTAGAAGACGTTCAAATTTAGCCTTGTTGACATCAATTTCTGTAACATTTCCAAAAAGAAGTAGAAGCTGATTTCCTCATTTCTGAACACGTTCAAGATTGCGTTAATGCAAATTTTTTTCGTAACTGCTCCGTAAGTAGTTCTTGTGAATAAGGTATTAAATAAAAATTGCCCATTTGGTCACCAGGTTTATTCCTTTATATACCTGAAGACGTTCGAATGTTTCTTGCGTTATATTGATTTTATTTTATATAACAATTTCCGTAACTACGGAATTAGTATAAAAGTTATTCGTTGATTATCAGGCTGATTTCCTAACTTCTGAAGATGCTCAAGATTGATTTGAAGCAACCTTATTTTCCTTGTGTAATATTTCCGTAACTGTTCCGTACTCAGTTCCTATAACTAAGAAATTTATATAAAAACAATCTAATTGATCGCCAAACCAATTTTTTTATATTTCCAAAAATTTTCAACTATAAGTATAAGTTGTTCGTTTGCTGTCAGATCTCTTTCCTGATATCTGAAGACATTTAAGATTGCTTTAGTACAACATATCGACTTTACTTTGGGTAATATATCCGTAACTACTCCGTAACTAATTCTGGTAATTGAGAAATTAATATTAAGATAATTCATTTGATTGTCAACCTTATTTCTGAAAACGTTCAAATTTGCTTTTACGTTATAGTAATTTCATTTTATATAGCAATTACTGTAACTAAATATTTAGAAAAAGAAGTATGATTGTCAGGTTGCTCTCCTGACTTCTGAAGACGTTGGAGGTTATTTTTATACAACACATTGACTTTGCTTCGTGTACTATTTCCATAACTGCTCGTGACGAATTCTTGTAAATAAGAAATTAATATAAAAGAACATTTATTTGATCGGTAAACCTTTTCCGTTATGTTCTTGGAAATATTCATATTTTTTCTTGCATTCTAGTAATTTTATATTCTAAAAATAATTTTGATTTATGTAATATTTCCGTAACTGCTCCGTAATTAATTCTGGTTATTCAGATATTAATAACAAAATTATTCATTGATATTCCCGAAGGCGTTCGAATTTGTTCTTGCGTTATAGTAATTTAATTTTATATAGTCATTGCCGTAACTATTTGTTGTAAGGCTGATTTACTGACTTTTGAAGAAATTTAATATTGGTTTTGCCGTGGGTAATATTTCGTAACTGCTCCGTAATCAATTCTCGTAACTGAGAATTTAATATCAAAATTATGCCTATTTCTGTGTATCGCTACATATATTCAAGTTCGTTCCCACATAGTTTAATCCTTGTTGCGAGTAATTATTTCTAAGTTAAGTTTTTTGATATGAAAACTGTCCATCTGATTTTAACAAGTCGATTCCCCAATATTACTGCAAGTATTTAATCTTTTTGTAAAAAACCGTTACAAATCTAATGGTAAGTAAATTTCCCCATATTTTGAAAATATTCAGATTTGTTGATATAATGCTTGTGTAATATTTCCGTAACTAATCCGTAATTTCCTCTCAAATTGTTTGTTTGAATTTGGAATAGACTTATATATGAACTTGGACGTCCAAGAAGTTCTATGTACTTCGCCTTTGTCACATGTTTAACTATCGTGATAGTAACATCTTTTTTTAGAAACTCGCAGATACCATTTTTAATCCCGTGCAAAATTGAACTCTACGCCGCTACTGTAATACGCATATCCGATTCGGTGTTCTTATGTTTAAGGTATTTCTTTTGGTTGATAACGTCCATACATTGACCCACAATCGACATTTCTATGGCGGTACTAAGAATATTATTCCAATGAACTAAACTTTTAGTCAATATTAAATTAGATAAACGTGGGAAGGGCCAACATATAAACAGGCTATTGGTTTATACAGTCGATAAAAGATAATAAATAGCAAAAATAATTTAATTCAATAATAAATGAACAAGTAATTATACGTAATACAATTATTAAAATTAAATAAATAGGTAATAACTAAAATACAAACATTTTAAGAGGATGTTACTAGAATTGAATGTTTGAAATTTTGAGTAGATCGTTTATCATAGATAGCGATTGGAATTACAGCGATCAATTCATTTCTGGAATCCCTGGTTTTGGTGTGGCAGCGGACAGATAAGATCAGTAGGGGTGGATTCGAATCCAGCAACTGTATATACACAAACACAAAAACACCTGTTTGTGAGAAAAAACATTTAAGCATCCGCATTGGAATGCTTAGAAGCTTAGAAAGTATATCGCAACAGATAACTGATTATAAAATATCATTTAAATTATTTACGTCAGTGAATTTGATGGAGATAAAAATAAAAATGATTAAATTTAAATACTCAAATAACAAAATATGTTGCATTAAAGTAATAATTGAATATAACATGCCACGAGCCAAACAGGATTTAAGTCCTGCAAGGATTTATACTAACTTCCCAAGCGAATTTAACGTCGACTAGCTTAGCGTGAGGAATGGATTCTTAATTAACTTAAAATGTTTTGCGTAGCAGATGCTCAGGAAGAGTTATACTGCATGAAATCGTTGAAAATATTGAAAGGGCGCCACTAGCTTTAGTTGGGAAGACAGCTATCTTAGCCAAAAAGCTAGAAACGGTAAGACATCACTGGAAATCAATCGTCGCTGATTGCCAATTACGACAGAGATGTTGAGGTCGGTACCTGAGACTAAACTGAACATAGGTTGAAACTATAATCGCTGAAAAGGGGGGAGGGTTGGCGGTTTTCCTGAAACTATGCAATCTCAAGCGTTATACTTGCATTAATGTTGAACTAAATGTAGGCCTGAGATCTCTGGTACAAATACTTATAATTGTCCCCCTAAATATGTATCTGAAAAATAAAATTAGAAACTATGCTAGTGAATAAAAACAAATACATCATAACAAGTATAATAAATTGATTATCAAATTTGTATTATATATAAAAATAAATGTCACAATCAAGAAATTAAAGTAACTATTAAATCAATTTACAAAACAAATTTGTTATCAGTTAAATTTTGGTAGGATCCCCCGTATTAAAAATTTATTATCTACTATTTCAAGCTATACTAAAATTATTTAAACAACAAGGTAAGCCACATATATGTACGTATAGAATCAAAGCAACTGGCAAAATTACTACACATGAGTCACCCTGTATATATGATGCGGTATCATCAAAGTACGTAATTTATTTTCAAAACATAACTTTTTAACTTAATCGCGCACACACGGCAAAAATTAGATCATTGTTTTAATGCAATTTGAAGTTTACATTAAATGAATAAATTTATACAAGTCTTTTTTTTCAACTAAAGCAGCGATCTCATGCTAATTTTGAACTTCCGGTTTTCGTGAAGTTAAACAAACATAAAATAACTTACTTCAAGAACGTCGAGATTGCAGTTTACTTTAATTAAATTTTTCTGAACCTTTTTTTAAAATTTTTCTACCACCTGCCTTTTTCCCTTACAATGGAATTTGCGAATCCAACAAAAATATGGCTGCCAGCGTGGATTTATCGGTGCTTGAACATTTATTCCCTACACGGGAATAACAATTAGCTTCACTATTAATTGACAACTGAAATTAAATCACGCATAAACACAAAAGAAATGGCGGTTAAAATATTGACCAAAGAAGGTCTTTCTACTTTAAATTTTACAGAACATGAAACAGCATGTCTGTAATGTTATATGGTCTTTGAATTGTCTTCCGGAAACGGAAAAACTGTTCACTTACGAAAAACTATCCAATCATAAAATTGCATTTCAAAATAGGCCAATAGACTACAAGTGGACTACAAGATCGCAGTATAAAAATCACTCGTCAGCAAATTTGACATGGTAACAACGCTGATGTCATGCCTGGTACCGAGAATTACTGATCGCGTCATCTACGTAAATTTTATATTAAAATAATTTAGCTAACAATTTTAAATTCCTATCCCATATTTGAAATTATTTCTAATAAAACTGAAATAAATAATTAACCTAGGATTTTATTATTATGAGGCAAAAACTAAGATTTTATTTGTATATTAAAATTATCTAAAACGCTTTTGGAAATGATGGAATTAAAAATAAGATTTCTTATTAAACTAAATACTAAGAATTGATTTATTTTAAATTAAGATTAATAAATGATGATGATGTTCAAGGTTACAGGTTACAAAGCATCCGGAGTGCATTCAAAAAGGTTGATAATTATAATTTACCTAAACGTATTATTAATTAACTTTGATGTAAACATAAGAAGGCGCTTGACAAATAAATGAAATCTCCAATTAATTAAAATATTACTATACATTTTATGGCATATGGAAATTTTAAGAAATGATGAACGAACCTCAATTTTAAAAAACCAGTACAATTTAGATTTGCCAAAATTAAATAAAGATCAATAAACGTAACATGAAGCATTGCGTGTTGAGTAAGCTAATAACAATAATTAATAAAATAAAATAATTTGCAACCTGTTGCTACCAAATTTCGACACCAGGTACCGCAAAAGATATTTTTTAACACAGCAAGCGTAAATATAAAAGGACCAATGTTCAAGATAAAAGCGCTAACGCCGCTAAAAAATGGCACATATTATATGTTTATGATATTACAAAATATAATGAATAATTATAATGAACTTACTTAAAAGACATTCAAATTGAATTAAACTACCACACGTTTTAAACTGCTCCCCATTGGTGGCATCCTGGAATAAATAAATTTAGAATATGGAAAAATAATTTAATTATTAAACCAAAATAATACAAGTTGTCGCTTTTGAGTTGGCGTATTGTCAATGACAGGAATAATTATGAACGCCGTGCCAAAATGGCACGAAAAATGTATCGATACGTTCAGCCTATACCCTGCGTCCCTCCGCAGTAATCGCGCAGGACCGGCTTTAATACACCATATCATTTTACCCAATTACCTCTTACATTCGACATTCTGTTTTATCCAAAAACGTAATTATAGAGAATTAAAATTGAAAATCACAATTGAATGTATAGACCGAATTCAAGATATTTGGTAGTAACAAATAAATCATTAAGATACACATATGCATAATATCAGTCATCTTACAAACTATTGAAGGAGGCAGTGCCATTTTAAAGTTAAATTTTCTGTAGTAGTTCAATGACAGTTCCGAGACTGACTTTTAGCGACAGCTATTTATCCCGTTAAAAAGCAATTACCTACATGAAAAGATTCGAGCGCCAAAAGTGCCATCAATAACGTATTCAGATTCGTTTGTTGAAAAGTTCAATGGCGTTCGTTGGGTGTCATGGGTGAATTTCGAAAAACTACGCAGACGTAATTCTGTTCAATCTGCTGCATACGTACACTGCCACAAATAAAATAATGGACAAACAGAATTTTTCAGTGTCGCTTAAATAAAGGATAAATGAAGCGGAACTAATTGCGACTGAAGAGGACCTGGCTTTGCTTGAAAATGATAAGGATTTTTAGAATGAGCTGCCTACACAACTGGCAAATAATTTAGAATATTGGTTGCAAATTTGTTCATCCTTTTTTTTGGGCACTGTGTGTATTTTATCTACAGGGTAATTTTAAAATACACCGACAAACTTTAACACATTACTGTAGAGGCTTAACCACGTCCATTAATAAGAAAATCGCATAAAATAGAAAACATTTTTAGAAAAAATTGAAAATGTTGACTTTTGAGACAGCAGGAAAACGTGAACGCAAATAAATACGTCTACGCAAATTCTCCTTGACGTAGATGAATAACATGTTATTTTAATACTGGGATGTTTATTTTATGTGTACACTAAGCTATCCTAATATTAGTAATTGATACCAATGGCCTACACCTTTAGTTGTTTATAATTTACGCAAACAAAAATTTTAAACAAGTTTCAATTACACCACAACGATATAAGTAATGTAATTTTGATATTTCCTTATTTAAAATTCATAAAAACAAAGAAACACTTACTTTTTTACAAGAAGTGTTCAAAATGCTTTGCCGTAAATTAAAACAATTTCTGTCATTTGAGTATTAAGTTAATCCATCCAAACACGATGTTCAACTTACAGTAAATTGAAAATTAATACACTTTTTGATAGCGAAAAATATGGACACTAACAGTGTCAGACAAAAATTCTAATAATTTAACAATACAGAACATATTTGTAACGAACGCGACACATTAATGAAATTAATATTCCTGGTTTGCGTACAAGTTGAATTTTAGAATACCTTAGAATGATAACTGCGTCATGTGTTTATAGTTCATTCACTTAAATCCTTTACGAAAAACAATCCGGGTTAACCAGGTTGGTAAAAATAGTGATGAAAACGATTATTGAAACAATTATCACTATGGCAATTACGGTGAATCGGGTTAACCCAGATTGATTTTCGTAAAGGCCTTATGTCACATATTCATTTGTTACCTTATTACAGGGGTTCTCAAACAGGCTTATATCATTTCGTTAACGGTTTTTTTTTAAAACAGCAAGGAAGTTTTTCTTTTGATTTAAAACTAGTTCCGCGTTTAGTCCAAGTTCGTCGGTAGATTTTAAAATCACCCTGTATGATCAATATCGTATACCATTTTTAAATTAATTCTTTATACCTTAAAATAGTACCAAGCTACTACTGCATGATCGCGCGGCTATTAAATTTAGTTCCCCAGGCACCTTGTATGTATTAGTCACTGGCAAATGGTTTAAACTCGGACTATAGTTCTATATAGTTGTAAAATAAGATTTTCTTACTAACAACAAACTTGTAGCGAATAACGTTACACTTTGCATTTGTATGTTTTACATTTTATTAATGTAAATCAATTAAAATACCGTCCAAATATGTACTTTGTGAATGTATTTGTTTAGTATTAAATTTTTGCTTCATTTATATAAATTGTTACTTTCGATTTGCGTACCAGTTAATTTTAATTAGCAACATTTGATAGTTTATTTAATGTACACTAAATTACATGAGATTTTTAGTTAACACATGTGGTGCGATTACTTTCTATAATTCAACATTCAATTTTACTAAATTATATTTTTGCCTTCGTGTAAATTTCCTATATTCTTGTTATTTTTGCTAATTTATCGTTCATTGACGTACTTAGTCGATTTAAAATGAGCCCACGTAATATTTCTAGCTTTGTAAAACTTCCTAGTACTGCAACTTTAATTATTTAATTTTAATTTTATTTCCTTTTGCATACTATCATTGGTTAATTGGTGACTGTGTTTATTTGTTTTGCCTCAAAGACTAATTGAAATTCGTTATTTTATTGTATTTACTGTCATATTGGTTACTTAACAATTTATACTCTAATATTAGCCTTAAGTTTATAGATTTAGGTGAGTATAGCACGGTTGTTTGTCTATAGCCAGCCCTACTGTCGTTCCTTAAATCACAGAAGTAGACTGGCACTGCATCTGTCCTTCTTACATTAAATTCTTTTGTACTCCTTTTTGACTCCACGTGCTAAAGCCCCGAACTTTGACGGATTAAAATTAAGAGAATAAGTTCATGTCTCCTCTCCAACTTTGCGTTCAACTAGTTTTATGCAACGCTCATTCGCCGCGACAATTGTTATGGGTTATAATTTAATATCTTATTTTTTAACGTCACACAAGTGCACCTTCAAGAAGGGCGATTATAACAAAAAAGTTTATTTAAGCTGTTTTAAATTTATAAACTATATCTTGTCAAACGTAGGAAGACTGGGGTTAAAAGTTAAAGGCGCTAAAAATAAAGGAAGGAGGGCGATCCTGCTTAGGGTTTTCGTGTGTTTGACTTGACAAACTGTACATGTCTATGTATTATTATGCCAACTGTTCCCTAACAAATATTAATCGAAGTAAGTCACTTACACAAAGAACATTTGATAATTTACCTTGAGATTAAGTAAATTGAATGAATAAAATTTTCTTTAGTATTTAACTTGTTCAATACAATCCAACTTAGTTTAAAAATTTGTTGCAGGTCAATTCAAACCGTGATGTCGGCGGGGCAAAACGCCTCGCTCGGAGTGGCTAGCAGTAGTTTAGAGCCTCCAACCACCATAAGCGATCGTGAGCAAATAAAAATCGACTTTTACCATACGTACGATGTAATGACGGGTATTAGAATAGCGGCAACTTTAGGTGGTTTCTTTGGCCTAATGGTAATCCTAGTCGTGTACAAGTCGAAATCAAAAACAGAAAAAGCATTAGAAGATCCAAAATTGGCGGCAGCTGCCGTTGCTCAAGCCGAACAAGAAGAACAAAGGCAAATACAGGCTGCAATCGAAGCTACTGTTATGCAAGACAATACTTTGCGTTCAGGAAGAAGATCGTTGGACATTAGCAATTCACCTGCTAGTTGGGTTCGAAGTACAACAAGGTTTTCATCAGTAGGAGGGTACAGTAGTTTAATGGAACCACCTACTAGAACGCATTCCCGCCTGCCTTGTTTTATCGATGAAGATACCCCACCCGACGATGATGAACTTGAAGATTTGTCGACGTATAACAGGTTTGTTTTCATAACTGTGAGTTACTAAAGTTGACGAGTTTATTATTTTTAGGTATTTAGATGTTCCGAGAAGGCCTAGCAACATAACATGCTCATCTTCTGGTAGTTCATATTTGGAGCGGAGGGAATCTTCGGTAATATTAGGTCTTCCAGCAGTTCCAGGTCATAAATCATGCGGACGCAGACGTCAGTCGTCACCTCTTCCAGAACAATATGATTTTTACTATCCAATAGATATCAGGGTAATTCAGCCGACACCAGGAGGTTCTCCGTGCGGTAGCGAAAGAGCACTTTACGATAAAATTCCGGTAAATAATGCACCTATGCGAAGAGCTCCTTTGGCTTCAATTAGTAGTTGTAATAGTTCTTTAGTCGCGGACTATCCAGATATGGAAATGCAGTCTTTGGATTCAGATTCGGTGTTTCATGAAGACGAATGTCCCGATACTGAAGATGAAGTCGATCCGTTTTCGACGGATAGTGAAGCAAGCGATGGTGGGCAAAATGTTTGGCACAGACGAGATTCTAAAGGAAGCATAAAGCGTCATAGAAGAAGCAGCATTAAAAATAGAAAGGTTAGCATTCCTTGCATCAGCGAAAATATTCCGGTTATTAATGAGCACAAAGAAAACGATTTTGATATTAGACCAAGTACCAGTTCATATAAACCAAGTGAATCAGATGAGTGTAGGCTAAATATTTGCGAATTTAGAGTGAGTGTTAGCGAACATGATCTTAATTGTAGCGAATCTACTCCATTTATAAGGGAGAAAAGTCTGAGTATCGGAGAAGACAGCGATCGATTTAGACCAACTGTACCGACGCATTTGAGGGCTCCCATAAATCGTCCTCCATATCCTCTTCCATCCGATAAGTCTTTAGATTCAATTACGTTAATAGGCAGTGGTGAAGGATCTACGGTCACTTTACCTACAATGCCTTTAATGGAACGTACACCGTCATCTAACACCCTCAAGAAGGAAGGCTCGTGGTCTCAAGAGACGCTGTTTTAAATTAGTGGTAATCGGTATAGAAATGTTAATATTTAAACATATCGTGTTGAATTATTTTTCTACAACTGAAAATGACTAAAGCTCGTGTTGTTCCGCTAATTATTGATTTTCTTTTGTGTTGCGCATAGATTTTCGTATGACGTTGCTGATGTCTTTATTTAGTATCAGATTTCGATGATGAAAATAATAATGTTTATTGTTTAGCCAATTCAATGTACAATTATCTGTCGTTTGTGTCATACATAATGTTGTTAAATCAAAAGGAACGGATAATCTATCCCGTTATCTATTGATTAGTCTCGATGTTGAGGTTATTAATTAAAAAGAAAACCAATTTTCAATAACCTAAACGAATAAATTTGTAACAGTATTTATAACATCAATGTGTGTGAAACGTACAAGCATGCCTTCAATATTTATAGAAAATTATATATACATATATATATATATATTTTATGTTGGCAATTGTACGAACATTGTTGTGTATTAAAATGCAATAAATGTCATTATTTGTTAGACCAAATTACTTGTTGCATTAATGTGCCCACACGCCGGCCCCTGTAGTTTAGTAGTTAGCATATTGCCAAGAGTTCAAACCTGGTCTAGGTCGATAAATTTTTTAACAGCAAACTTTAGGATGAGGAGGTTGGGACACCTCAGCAGTGATTATAACAGTCTATTTAGTAATACCTACATTAAAGAAACTTACTGTAAACGTCACTAATTGGATGCTGCTACAATTAGGCGTATATTCTATACTTAATTATACATCGATGTATCCGATCCGTTGTATCGCGATCAAATCTGTGGATTCAAATGAAAGTTGATTAACAAACAAAACGAATAATATCTTTGATGGTAAGATACATTGTAGATTTTTTGCCCTGCCTTGCTAAAATACAGCACTTGTGGCGAAAGAGTTCTTCGCATTAAATATATAACGCCTTTTGCTACATTTGTGAAGCAAGCTAAAATTGGCTTGCATTTTGGAACACTTTTTCACCATTTACTCTGACCTGATATGGTGTCGTAATAAGAACTAACTTTTGTTTATTGAATAACACGAAATAACGATAATATTCTTAATTCTTTTAAGTATTGTGTGACTGATGTTTGGACGACGGCCAAATGAGCGCCTTAGTCTTTCTGACAACAATTATTCGTTCGGCCATGTTTTACATGATGTCTGCAAATAAACACAGTTCATTTCGCTGATGACACGACACATTTTACGCTTAAATTCATGATTCGTTGTAGGGTTGTTGGCGTAAACTACTTTTAACACGACCCCAAACTGAGATGTTAGTTGAAGTCGACAAGATAAGATACACGCGTAACTCCCGCGTGCAATATGTAGGTGGCACTATTCTGCTGAAATTACTCGTTGTCCATGTTTAGTCCATTCCATTTGTGTAGTCACTGCGATTCATTCGCATTTTCAAAAGAGTACGACGCTACGCATCTCCTTCCCAGCTTCTCAAACATGGCAGTTTACCACTATTCACGATGCTCTAGCATCGGATACATGATCTTGCGTAGGTTTTTATTTAAAATTTTGAACTATAAAAATCGCTTCACTGAAGAGGTTGCTACCTGCGTCACTAGTTTTGCGTGAAGCATACACAATATCGATTCATATTCATTGTCAGAGGTGTCGGAATAATACCACCTTCGGTGTGCAATAAATAAATCGGCGTCTACTGTATTTGCCAATTTTAGCACCTCAGTCTAGTTAAAACTATGTTGAGATATTTTTACTAACCAACTAACCACACAATTACAAAATTAACATTAACGGCGAATTTCTTTATAAAATTTAAGCAAACTACTAGAGATGCGTTTATGGTAAAGCGCTGGTGCAGTCTTGCCTTGCGCAATAGGTATGCATTTATTTTCTTGCGGGTGTTCTTTGCCAACCTGTTGTTTTCGTTGTTTGCTTGGATATTTGGAACGCAGCATTATTTTATACATTTATAACTTCCAAGTTTGTTTTTACTGTATGTCTTGGAAGTTCGTTAGGTTACCGCCACTAAATAGTTAAACCAATGACGTAACTAACATAAGCGCAACTATGCCTCCTCGCAGATCACAAAATTTGCTAATTCTTATGTATTTATCCAAAGTCGGCTAGGGTGCTATTTACACTCAGTGGCGGTTGTTCAATAAGTACTCCAGCACTGCCTATTAAACTTCCGAAAATAATCGATATATATATATAACTGCCATTTTACTACGCTTATATTATTCATCACTTAAAGCTCTGATGAAGGGAACAATCAACTCCCGTAACGTAAGCAAGTGACAATAAATTCCTGTTCGGCCATTTTTATTTATTATACCCAAATTCTGAATATAATTATTCAGTAATATTAATTGTAATATATATATATATATATATATATATATATATATATATATATATATATATA